>JAXQQM020077573.1:0-143355 GCA_034641835.2 Pinus albicaulis | reverse complement strand
ATGTTTTTATAAAGGTGATGTCCCCGCATCTTTGTAATTCACTCATTCCCCTTCCCCAACTTAAAGCAAGGTTAAAGTGTGAAATCGGACAACAAAAACCTTTACCTTTTTAACTATTCCCGTTATGGAAATCCTCATGCTTTATATAAAGTTAGCCCAAGGTTTTAACCCCACATAAACATAGCTTTCATATATTAAAACTTTGTTATAAAGCATATATTACAAAGGCTTTATAGTTATCCACCATCGAATAAGTCGCCCGGTCCCATCTTACCTTTCCCCCGCAGCTTCCCAATACATCTTGGCCGTTCACTCTAGCCTTTCTGATCTAACAATCAAGGATGCATTTCATGCCCGAAAAACAAACGTTTGCCAGAAGCCAAAAGTAATGCCAAAAAAGCAGTTTTAGTGAAACCACCCCATACGAAGTGGCACCTTTTGATTGTGTCACGTCCATTTTACACGAAACAACTTACCATTCTATGCCAATGCGAAACCCACTAATGGCTTTTCGCATTCAAAAAATCAAAACCCATTCCTACTGATGATATGACTCGCATTTATGGTGAGCAATAAAATTTTATACCATAAGTTTCAACCTTTGTTTCATTATTTTCGATTGTTATTTTCGCTCCCGACTATTAAAATAAAACTCTTCCTGACTGTGTAAAGAGCCCTAAGCCCTTGTTTGTTAATATCTTGTCCGAAAGAAGAATTCGACCATTGTTTTCCTATGTGAAGATAATTAAATCTATTCTCTGCATCAACGATCCAGATGCATCCGCAACAACAATCTCAAAAGTTGTAGAAAACCTGTCAAAATTTCAAGTACTTGTTATTTGAGGTATTTTTTGACAAACAGACCTGCAAATTTCAAGGTTAAACCATCTATAAGTAAATTTAAGTTTGCTAATAATAATAATCCACTAGATAAACAGGCCAAACCCTGGCCAATTTTTTCGAGGAAACATAATTTCCTCTGTGAGCCTTTTAAAGCCAATCATCCGATTACGACTTTTGAAGATCAATTATGAAACACAAAAGGAGTTTAAAGCCTAAAGATCTATTAAAAAGCTCATTTTTTAAAATATAAACCATTCAGGAAACCCTGTTTCCTATCTTAACCCAATTTTCTTCTCTCATAGAACCTGACTGAGCAAGAAACCCAAAAGGGATTATCCTTAACCAAATTTGCTCAAGGATCTCTCTGTTAAAATGAAATATTTCTGCAAACATTTTATACTTGCAAAAGTAAACCTAAAAATGCCTAAAAAGAAGAGTTAAACCTCCACAGACTGATCTCATTCCATGGGTCTTTCAAGTGTCTTCAATCACCTCCCTATAGCCAAGATTTCATTAACAAATTGTTTGATTTTTGCAGGTTATTATCAGAAAAAAGAAATTGGGCAGCAGTTTCAATACTAGTTGACAAAATTGTTTGCTCCAGATTCTCAAATTTCAAATCAAAAGCTTCATTCAACAAACGGTTTGTATACAAATAAGGAATAAAATCAAGTTAGAGAGAGATCATAATGATGAAATTTTCACAGTAAGTGGTAAAAGTGAAATAAGAATTCATAGTGACAGTGAAAACATAATAGTGAAAAAGAGATAGTTAAAGTGTATCACGTAAAAGTCAGAGTGAAAGTTAAAAAAAATTTACAGAACAGTCAAAGGTAAACAGTAAAAGTAAATAGAGAAACAGTAAATGGTAAAAAGAGATGAAAATAATTTCACCAACAATGAATTTTATCCAAAGTGAAATTAAAACAGTTAAAAGAACAAAAAGGTGAAAAGATGAAAACATAATAAAAAGGAACAATTTTGCAGAAAATTATTATTAAGTCATCATTTTGCAGAGAATATTGTGGCCAGTCAGAAATACATCTTATAAAACTAAAGGAGTTTTTTTTCCTAAGAGACTCATCTACAAAACACTATCTCACTTTGTGCACCGCTATTACAGAATGAAAGATACATGCGCATATTTACAACCTATTTTTCAGACTCTGTAAAACTTTGCTTTACACATCCTTTTGCAAAGCCTATTGTGACTAGCTAGAGCATCATTTTAGGGAACTGAGAGATTTTTACCTCACCAACATATTTATCCATAATAACCTCTTTCACTTTTTACATATCTATTTCAGATTCAGAAATACAAAGGTATCATTGGAACCCAAGTTTGCAGAATTGCTGGAGTAGAATACACAAGGAAAGGAAAAAGTTAGTTACTTGGATGCCTCATCATCAACTAAGAGTTGAGATCAAATTATAATTATCTTCTTAGTCATAATATATCCATGAGTATAGTGCCAAATAGGTTCATTAGTTTTGAGTGTCCTTTTATTAAGTTCTGTTTATGTAAAACAATTTGACATATTCTGTAAACCAATCTTGATATTTTTCAAGATATTTTAATTTAGAATTTGTATAAATACTTCACTCTTTGAAGTATTTTGTGTGGAATAAAATTTCTAAGATTATTGTAGATAATTTTTTTGGTACTTTGGAGGCTCATGTGTTGATTTCATAGCATCAGACTACATAACAGCCAATATGACTTCATAAATCAGGATTCATGTAATAAGCTAATGACTAAAGTGATTTCTTACTATCAGTGTTTCCTCTTCTGAAGTTTCATTCAATTCCATATATGTTATTCAATCCAAATGATTAATTAGGAATATTATTTCAAGATAAGTGTAAAAAAAACTCCCTGTCTTAACTACTTGATCATTTTAATATTTTCTGCTGATTTCTGGACTTAGGAATCCATAGTTGCTCCTAGTCCTATTTTACTTTTGCCTCCTTCCCCTTTTTCCAGATCAAAGGATCCTTCACTGCACTTTATCCCAAAAGCAAGCCATACCATCAAATCAAACTATTCAAATCTCTGAGGGTTATCTACCTTGCCCTGAGTACATTAGCATCCTTTTGGCCTTGCCTTTCTGTCTTGCTTGCTACATCTTGACTCCATAGTCCAATGGACTAGTAGATCCCTCTTTAATTTGTCTCCAAGTAACCTTATTTCCCACCAAACCTTTCAAGCAAAAACCAAGTGCCCAATCATACCTAGCCTAAAATTTAATCCAAAAAAAAGTTAAATCATGAAGAGAAATCCCTCTCTGAAATTTAGGAGGGCTAGATCCTAGATTTTGAAAGTAGGTTTGTGGTTACCTCTAGTAAGTTACAAAGTTTTAAATATTTCTGATAGAAAATTTACTAGAGTGATAACATAATGGCGACTGTGGTTGGGAAACTAACATTTTCTTCAGAAATATTTTACAGGTTTAGATCTGATCTATGATGGTGGACGGCGATCAGACACACAAAGGTTAAAATCATCCACCTGGCGACTCCAAACCAATTTCACAATCAAGACTCCACTGGAGGAATGAACATCAAAGAACAATATGGAAAGATCAGGCTTTCAACTTGGATCTCAATCCAAGACATTACGTTCTTTCTCATTAATAAAGTTTTTCAATGTATATTATATTTTATAGAAGATCTTAGATTAGTTTTTAATTATTTTCCTTTGAATATTGTAAGTAATAATTCTCCTAATCTCTTTGAGCAACTTTATTTTGAATCTAATGATGATAATTTTCCAATTAAGAAAACTCAAATAATCAAGACTGATCTTACAATCCCTATACATATTCCTGTACCATACAAAGTTCCAGATAGATATAAGCCCCTTTTTTTACCTCCTATACTCCATGATTTTCCTAGAAACTACTACAAACATCTTCCTAGATTTGATGGAGAGAATGGTATCACTACCCAAAAACATATTCAAGGTTTTGAGAATTATTTGGATTTATTTGAGATTGATGAAGACGATGTCAAAATTATACTTTTTTTTCTTTCTTTGCAAAATAAAATAAAGAGTTGGTTCAAAAATCTGCCTAATGCTAGCATCTCAAATTTACAGCAGTTTATCAAACTTTTCCTTGATAGATGGATAATCAAAGTTAATCCTTTTGTGATCATGGAAGAATATAACCAGATAAAAAAACATCCAAATGAAACAATACAACAATTTTCTGATAGATTTAATCAAGTTTATTATTCAATGCCAGAAAATATTATACCTCCTCATGATTCAGCTCTCTTGCATTAGCCAAGTGCCCTTGATCCAGAAATAGAATTTTGGTTAAGAGAAATAGATCTAGAAACACTTGTACAGATGCAAAACATTAAATTTGATGTAGAAGTTAATCTGTAAATCAGACAATAAAAGTTGAAAGCAGAAGAAGAGGAAAATAAAAACATTGCAGAGGTAAAACTCAGCCTTTTCATAAGAAAACTAGATGAAATAATACAGAAGATCACTATGAAAGATGAAATTTTTGTTCAAAATCACCTTGATACATTTAGTGAAGAAATAGAAGAGGTTGATAGCCATGAACAAATTCCTGCTAATTCCAATTATCATAGATCAGAAAATGGATTTACAGATCAATATGTGGAAGAGGAATCTACTCATTTAATATGTATGTTTGATGACATTCCTTATTTTGATGATTTTCCTAAGTATGATTATTATGATGATAGTTATGTTCTCCAAACTCAAGCTAACTTTATAGATCAATCATAAGCTAGTTTTTGGGATGAAGAATCTCAGTTTTAGCAAATTGAAGATAGTGATCAGCCAATACAGATCAGCCATGAGAGTGAGGAAGAAAGAGCAGAAAATGTGGAAATAAGTAAAAAATATTTACCTCTTTGTTTTTCTTCATTTTAGTTCATTAGAGACAAATCTCATGCCATCAATAATCAACAATCTTTAGGAATTGTAATTGACAACAAAGAAGATAATGAAACTATTGATCAAGATTTTTCAGTTTCACAATTGCAGTTATCAATTCCCATTGAAATAAATGATCAAGTGACAGAAGACAGTTCTGTACCACTATGTTTTGAATCATTTCAACATTTAAAGGAAATATGGTATAACATATTTAAATAAAAGTATGAGAAACTTGTTGAAGTTTATGAAGTCCCATGGATTCCTATATGCCATAGGTTGCAACAATTTTCCCATGCTTTTCATTATCCAATAGCTGATATGTTAGATATTGAATGCATTCAAAGCATTCCTCTATTAACAAACTATGAATTTCAGAATCAATATGATAAGGGTTTCAACAGTCAATCATTACAATCAGTAGGAATATCATCACAAATCTTATCTGAAAGTTTGGAGGGAGATAAAGATGAAAATAAAATTTTAGATTCATGGCATGGAGGCCATCTAGAACATATGTACAACTATTCAGATCAGTTAAAAATCATTGTATATATTTTGGAAGATCCTTTTGTATAGTTTCTAGAGTCAACAAAGGAAATCAAGTATTTTCTTATCCTTTCATTTTTTGACAAGTTTCTAATAGGTTGCGGAAGTATAGTTTTGATAATCAACAAGAAAATGCAACAAAATATATCAAAGTACATAATGCTTGAATGTTTTCATTGGCTATTTCATTTTACCTAGCCAGCAGTTGGACAGAAGATTAGAGTAAGTAGGTAGGATTTCAGCGTATTTCAGTATTAAGATTTTAGCTAGTTTTGGAATAATTCATTAAGATTTAAAGATAATGAGAAGGTCCTAAAGATATTTAAGATATACTTAGTCTGGTATGAGAATTGCAGTATTTTCTTTTAGTTTCATATTAGATTTCAGTTTGCAGAAAAAGGACTATATTCAGTTCAATATTTTCAGCAACAGAAAATGCATGTTTGCGATTGGCCCAATGGATAAGGCTACTAGTCAACGGTGTTCTTGACATCTCACAAGGAGATGCCATCCCCATGTGAAGCTGCTGTTAGGGTCCTATAAATATAGGATTCATAATTTTGAATTGAATTTTGATAGTCTTGTAAATATGTACATACCTTGATTTCTGCAAGTTGTTTTCCCGTATTTTGTAAAAAAATCAAAAAATCAAAAACAGGGTAAAAGTCCTAACAGAAAAATCAAAGGACTTAAAAGAATATAGACCCGAAAAGAAAAATAAATAAAACATGAAAGTGTGCAAATCCAAATGCCACTACTTTTTACTTTTTGCTGATGATTATGGCAGAGTGTCAATAAATGCCATAATCCATAATGAGTTAAACTATTCAATTGACTTGTCATGTTTCCAATTTACATTTCATAGATAGTGAATAAAGATTAGTCAGACAGTTTAAGCCTGACTAATCAGTAGTTAGGTAGAGAATAAAGAGGAGCTCATCAGTTTAATCTAAGCCCTCAGATGAAATAAGGTAGAGTTAGATAGTTTTTATTGCTTTCAAAAGAATAAAATGTTTTAAGGTTGCTAGCTCAAATGCACCTGCAAAAAAGGAAGAAAAAATGTTAGAGTTATGTTTGGTAGGTAGAAAGAAGTGGGAAAATCATTTTAATATTTGTCACCGGCCAACAATCACTAATTTCCTCTCCCCTATAGTTATTCTGCGTTCTAGACTTCTAGGTCAAGAGGCTCAGAGCATTTCTCTAACTTATGTTGGGACCGGACCCAAGGCTCCATAACTGATAAGTTAAAAATGTTGAATTTCTATATTAATCCCTAATTATCATCATTTATCACTCATGCACTCATCATTATTCAATTTCATAAGTAAAGACCTTTTTACTTAATGAAGGATAAAATCCCCTTTTCACTAATCTCCTTCATTCATAAAAACATAAAAAACCCTCCAAAAGTATTATATTTTAGGTCAAAGTGGTCAAATTATAAATGATAAAGCTTTGCTTTTACATTATCACTTTACTTAGTCATGTAATTATATTTTGGTGTATGACATCATCCCTAGTCATATTAGCTTATAATTTACTTATTAAATCCTTATAAACACACCTTATCCTAAGTATTATAACTCCTTTTATCTAATTATCCCCTAAACCCACTATTATAAGATTTTTTGACCAAAGAATATTATCCACATGGTGAATTAAAACCCCAATTACACTCCCTTTGGTCTAAAAACTACCCCTATTCAAATACCCTGCCCCCTATAGTGAATAGACATCTCCATAGTCTATAACTATATAATACAAATAAAATAAAAAGGTACTTTATACATATTTTATATGTCTAAAGCGGAAAAAATACTACTTTGACTATGTCATTTTAAGCCTAAGTTTTTATAAAGGTGATGTCCCCGCGTCTTTGTAATTCACTTCTTACTTTTCCCCAACTTAACACAAGGTTAAAGTGTGAAATCACACAACAAAAACCTTTACCATTTTAATTATTCCCATTATGTAAAGCCTCGTGCTTTATATAAAGTTAGCCCAAGGTTTTAACCCCGCATAGACATAGCTTTCATTTATTAAAAATTTGTTATAAAGCATATATTACAAAGGCTTTATAGTTATCTGCCATCGCATAAGTTGCCTGGTCACACCTTACCTTTCCCCCGCAGCTTCCCAATACATCTTGGTCGTTCGCTCCAGCCTTTTTTATCTAACGATCGAGGATGCATTTCGCACTTGAAAAAAAACATTTTCCAAAATCCAAAAGTAACGCTAAAAATTAGTTTTTGTGTTGCACCCATTTTGCACAAAACAACTTACAATTCTATGTCAATGTGAAACCCACTAATGGTTTTTCGCATTCAAAAAACAAAAACCCATTCTCGCTGATGATATGACTCGCATTTATGGTGAGTAATAAAAGTTTATATCATAATTTCAAACCTCTGTTCCATTATTTTCCACTGTTATTTTCGCTCTCGACTGTTAAAAGAAAACTCTGCCTGACTGTGTTAAGAGCCCTAAGCCCCTGTTTGTTAATTTCTTGTCCCAAAGACGAATTCGACCACTGTTTTCCTATCTAAAGATCATTAAAGGCATTGTATGCATCAGCAATCCAGATCCATCTGCAAGAACAATCTCAAAAGTTGCATAAAACCCTGTCAAAACTTCAAATACTTGCTATTTGAGGTATTTTTCGACAAACAGACCTACAAATTTCAAGGTTAAACCATCTCTAAGTAAATTGAAGTCTGTTAATGAGAAGAATCCACTGGATAAATAGGCCAAAACCCTGGCCAATTTTTTGCAAGAAACCTAATTTCCTCTGTGAGCCTTTTAAAGCCAATCATCCGCTTACGACTTCTGAAGATCTATTCTGAAACACAAAAGGAGTTTAATGCCTACAGATCTATTAAAAATCTCCTTTTTTACAATTTAAACCATTCAGGAAACCCTGTTTCCTATCTTAACCCAGTTTTCATATCTCATAGAACCCAACTGAGCAAAAAACCCAAAATGGATTATCCTTAACAAAATTTTCTCAAGGATCTCTCTGTTAAAATGAAATATTTCTGCAAACAGTTTAAACTTGAAAAAGTAAACTTAAAAATGCCTAAAAAGCAGAGTTAAACCTCCACAGACTGATCTCATTCCACAGGTCTTTCAAGTGCCTTCAATCACCTCCCTGTAGCCAAGATTTCATTAACAAATTGTTTGATTTTTGTAGGTTATTATCAGAAAAGGAAATTGGGAAAATAGTTTCAATACTAGTTGACAAAATTGTTTGCTCCAGATTCTCAGATTTTAAATCAAAAGCTTCATTCAACAAATAGTTTGTACACAAATAAAGAATAAAATCAAATCAAAGAGAGATCAGAATGATGAAATTTGCACAGTAAGTGGTAAAAGTGAAATAAGAATTCACAGTGACAGTGAAAACATAATAGTGAAAAAGACACAGTTAAAGTGTATCAGGTAAAAGTCAGAGTGAAAGTTGAAACAAAGTTATAGAATAGTCAAAGGTGAACAATAAAAGTAAATATAGAGACAGTAAATGGTAAAAAGAGATGAAAATAATTTCACCAACAATGAAGTTTATCCAAAGTGAAAGTAAAACAGTTAAAAGAACAAAAAGACGAAAAGATGAAAACATAACAAAAAGGAACATTTTTGCAGAAAATTCCTATTAAGTCATCATTTTTCAGAGAATATTGTGGCCAATAAAAAATACATATTATAAAACTAAAGGAGTTTTGTGTTCCTAAGAGACTCATCTATAGAAAACTATCTCACTTTGTGCACCGCTATTACAGAATGACAGATACATGCGCATATTTACAACCTATTTTTCAGACTCTGTAAAACTTTGTTTTACACATCCTTTTGGAGAGCCTATTGTGACCAGCTGGAGCATCATTTTAGGAAACTAAGAGATTTTTATCTCACCACATATTCATCCATAATAACCTCTTTCACTTCTTACATATCTATTTCGGATTGAGAAATACAAAGGTATCATTGGACCCCAAGTTTGCAGAGTTGCTGGAGCTGAATGCGCAAAGAAAGGAAACATTTAGTGACTTGGATGCCTCATCATCAACTAAGAGTTGACATCAAATTCGAATTCTCTTCTTATTCATCATATATCCATAAGTATAGTGCCAAATAGGTTCATTAGTTTTGAGTGTCCTTTTATTAAGTTCTATTTATCTAAAACAGTTTGAGATATTTTGTAAACCAATCTTGATATTTTTTAAGATATTTTAGTTTAGAATTTGTATAAATACTTCACTCTTTGAAATATTTTGTGTGGAATAAAATTGCTGAGATTATTATGGATAATTTTTTTGGTACTTTGGAGGCTCATGTGTTGATTTCATAGCAGTAGACTGGACAATAGCCAACAGGGCTTCATAACTCAGGATTCATGCGATAAGCTAATGAGTATAGTGATTTCTTACTGTCATTGTTTCCTCTTCTGAAATTTCATTCAATTCCATGTATGTTATTCAATCCAAATGATTAATTAGGAATATTGTTTCAGGATAAGTGTAAAAAAAAACACCCTATCTTAACTACTTGATCATTTTAATATTTTCTGCTGATTTTCAGACTTAGGAATCCTTAATTGCTCCTAGTCCCGTTTGACCTCTGCCTCCTTCCCCTTTTTCTGTATCAAAGGATCCTTCACTGCCCTTTATCCCGAAAGCAAGCCATCCCATCAAATCAAAATATTCAAATCTCTGAGGGTTATCTACCTTTCCCTGAGTACATTAGCATCCCTTTGGCCTTGCCTTTCAGTCTTGCTTGCTACACCTTGAATCCATAGCCCAATGGACTAGTAGATCCCTCTTTAATTTTTCTCCAAGTAATCTTATTTCCCACCAAAATTTTAAAAGAAAAAACCAACTGCCCAATCATACCTAGCCTAAAATTTAATCCAAAACAAATTTAAATCATGAAGAGAGATCCCTCTCTAAAATTTAGGAGGGCTAGATCCTAGATTTCAAAAGTAGGTTTATGGTTACCTCTAGTGAGTTACAAAGGTTTAAATATTTCTGATAGAAAATTTACTAGAGTGATAACAGTTTGTAGAATAAATATACGTTCAAGGAAGAAATATGTCCATAAAAAAGGGCATACGTAGACTAGCAGTGTAGACAATGCTCTTCAAATCATCTAGGTAGTAGAAAACTGCAAGCACATGGACTCATAGGTATTATTTTGCATTGAAATTCATATTCAAAGAGATTTCTTACACTAAAATGTAAACATGGAAACACATACAGTAAAATATGGAGAAGCATAATGGAAGAAACTTTCAGAGATGGGAATGAAAACTGCAACTACATTTTATTAGCATCAATTTATGGGTTGTTGTATGAACATTTTTAGACATGGGAAGTAAATCTAAAACTACATTTTATGAGCATCAAGTTATTGGTTGTTGTAAGAAGTACATAAAACATAACCTACTAAACATCAATTAATTGAATAGAGTCTGGACATTAAGATATGGCAAAGAAAAATAAATTATTAAGGGTTAGAATTCAGATACTTGACTTTATTATCTAAATCTATCTAAAATTCATAGAAATATTAGAAGACTTAACAAAATTTTTGGATCAAGGCTCACAATGTAATGTTTGTTTTAAGTAAGTGACTCTTTTGCATTTAAAATGAGAAAAGAAACTATGTCCATTTTAAATATGTGACTTTTTGCATTTAAATTGAGCAAAGAAATGATGTCCAACAATGTTATTGCATCAAGAAATTAATACAACTACTAGAAGTGCATAAAAAGGTAGATAAAAATTATGCCAGGTCAAATTTATTAAAAATACTACCCAAAATATGACAATGGTAAATAATAATAAAATGTTGCAACCTTCAAACCATACTCATGAGTCATAGTAACATTAAAATAAAAGAAAGACAAATACGACAACCTACAATGTATGTTGTGAATTTATAAATATTGGAATCCTTATTACAACCACAACAAATTTTCAGGTGTATATGCATCCCTTGTGCATTGTTGTATCCATTACTTGTCATGACAATTTAGTTAGCTTGTGGTGTCTCCAAGTGGTCAATACACTTGTCCCAAGGCAACAAAGGGGAATCTTAATTACATCCCATGAACCAAACACAGGCCATTTGATCATTAGAACATGATTATCATCCATAAAAGCGTTTCATCTTCTAACTATCAGAATGGTTCCACCAAAAAGCGCCACAAAAGTTTGTACCAAAAACCTTCCACAAGGTAATGAAATACTCCTAATGAAATTACAATGGATATTTATGTCGATTGAGCAATATGGTGATTGTGACATGTTCAAGAAACACAAAATACTCATTGTTCCATCCACCAGATTCTATCAGGGCATTTTTAGGGCCTGGATTAAGAAGTCCAAGAGCCACATGGCGGCACTCTTCAACCCATAAACCTTGACACAAGGTTTTTTTCTATTTTTTCTTCAGGAAGAGTTACACTTGATATTGTGTCCCATGGCCCTTGGCTCCCTGAGATCACCTTAGTGGTGTTATCTTCATATATGAGAGTTTCTCACCCAAATAATCTGCCCAATTATGTTTTTCTGAGTGGGTTGAATAACCTAACCTGCCTATGTAGTTTTAAGGCTTTCTAGATAGAATTTATGTGTCTATTGTGGTGTTATCCATAAAATTATTTCAAGGAAGTTCTTTGAATTATGGTTGGGGACAAATTTATTAAACATCCAATTAGGTGCATCAACCTCTAGAGTCCCTATTTCAAGTGCCAAAGACTTGGCCATAGAATTCAGGATTGCCCCATTGTGGTTAGACCTAATTCCCCAACTGCTCTATTGATTCTACACCTATGGACTAAGCTCAAAATGTCGCTCAAGGTAATAAAAAATATCGGTTGATGTCACCTGAAAGAAGCAGAACTCTTAAATAAAGAAAGAGGCCACTATAACAATATCAATTGATGGCAAGCCTGCAATTTCAGCATATGGGGAATATTTTAAATGACCCAAATAGGATCCTAATATGGGAAATTTGATACAAATTTATATGCTTAAAGGCATGGCTTCACTAAAACGTTACAAGGTAAGATAATATGGATTAAATCACTACCAATCCACAATGATAATAACCTCATGAATTTCAAGAAGGTATGCACCCCTCTATAAAATTCATAGCTCATAACATTAGAATTATGATCCCTAGTTTACATATTTTGTGTTTACAGAAGTTAACTATATTTTTACTTCAAATGATCCTAAATTATATTTCCAATTTGGTCATATTATTTCTAGTCATATGGATGCTGAGAAGAACACTATCACTTTAGTTTCTACTAGCCTTTCTTCAGTTCTGGCATGGGGCATTTGGATGTTCAACCTTGGTGACATTTATGCACCTACTGATGCTAAGGAAAAATGAATTTCGAAACTGGATGGTTGACAAGATGGATGATTCTCAGTGGCTAGTTTGTAGGAACTCCAACATAGTTGAACTCTAGATGATAATTAAGGTGTGTTTCTTGTCAGAATTACCTAGAGGGAAAAGGTCACTAAGTGTTGAGATCATGAGAGATAAACAAGTATCAAATAGAACAAGTAGCACACCCTAAATCAACAAAAAAAAAACACACATAAAGAGAATAGAAGATCATGAACAAGAGAAACACCATAAGAAACTAAAGAAATGGGCATAAGAGAGCACTTATCTCCTGATCAAACAATGTATTTGTACAATATTTGTACACACTCTAAGGTGGAACGCCCTCCCTAAGGGCAGTTATAGGCCTGTTAATCTAGATTGGTCCCAAACACCTAGATATAATATAATAAAGAGTTGACTAGAATATATTTTAAGTAAAAATTCTTGCTAAACTTGAACAATATAGAAGTTAGGTCATCCCATGATCCTACAGACCTGTGAGTGGAAACTGCATCAAAAGAGTTGATATCAGTGACCCTTTGGAAACAGGAAGCATAGGCTTGTTAGTGCCAATATGAATCATTGTAGATAGCTGAGTAGGACTCACATCACCAACTACGCTATGTAGTACATAAGTACCAACCCTTTAAATATATGAAGAATGCCTTCAATAAGGTGGAGAGAATACGAAGAACATCACCATATAAAACTAGTATAGTCCAATCTTCGAAGAACACAACCATATGTGTACCATAAGAACAATCCATTTGGTCCAAAAAATGAAGTGTCCATGAGTCTTCAAGAAAGAAAACCCACAAAATGGGTCAAGAAAGGTTTAAAACCATATTATAAAGGTGATCCTGATACCTTAGTTCAGTGGCCCTTATGGAAAACTACACTAGACATTAATCTAACATATTAATTGAATAACATAGAAAATCTTGATCGAAGCACTTCTCCAGAAAATATAGCTTCAAGTGGGCCCTCCTAGGAAGCCCTAAAAGGGAAAGAACACAAAAAACCCTTCAACATTTGTGAAAATAAGATGATTTAAATACTTATCGTAAGTGTTCTAGAAAGGGCTTAAAGATTAGTGAAATCCTAGTGAAATGAGATAATCTGAAAAATGAATTATGGTAGCCCTTAGGGAAACAATATTAAGCAAAAAATTGAGATCAGCTCTAATTAAGGCTAGAAAAGACTACAGTTAAAAAAAAAAATACCAGCATGTACAACCAACACATTAAGACATACTATTTCGTGCCAAATTTTCCATAGTTAAGGTAGAATATGTACACAAAACAACCCTAAACAGGGAGTATTCCAGCCATAAAAAAACCCATAGAAAAGCCCCAAAACTTGTTCAATTCAGAATTCTTCCATATACAAAAAATACCAGCGACATCAAGAAGAAAAATTAATATGATCAAGTGCACCAACCCTAGTGTAATATCAAATAGGAAGGAAAAATAAAAAACCACAGCAAGTGAAAATTAAAAAGAAAAATATTGCCCATCAGATATATGAAATCAGCCCTGCGGGATATGTGTTAAATAATCATGGAATAAGCATTAGAAGGGATGAACGATCATCCCAAGAAGACACAGAAGATACAAGTTCAAGTGGTTGACAATTAGCAACTGCTGCTAACAAGAATTGTTTGTAGTTCTCAATGACTTCAGTTCTATAAAAGCCACTCCATCTATCTCTTGCCACCAAAGGAACAAGACTGACCTTATCCAAAGGCCTATTTACCAAAAGCATAGTATTAATTTTGTTTCAATGGTACTGATATTAAAAATAACTAAGGAAATTGAAGTGATAGGGACAAATAGGAAAGTATTTTTATCCAAAAATGATATTGTATTGTGACAAAATACTATTGTTTTCCACTACAAACTGAGGCACTTCCAAATAATTACCTAACTATAAGGTTATACTTTTGTACTTTTTTTCATCCCTTTTTAACTTTTAGTCAGATTAAGGAAAATGTGATACTGACCATACAAAAACATCTTATAGTAGTGGCTTCAATCGTTGCCTTTGACATACAAATGTTATTCATAGCAGTTTTTACACACCAAACATACATTTAACTGAGCTATACTCTATTACAAAGCCTTCAAATGTACTAGAAATTCACTTATAAGTTTTTCATAAATTATATAAGACAATTTTGTCAGGGTTTGTTATGTTGACAAAAGTTGATATCTAATATAGTCCCCAACCGGGCTCAAGTCCTACAAAGTGATATGCCCCATGATTTTGAATGTACACAGAGCACACAACAACAGTTGAGGCCAAGTACATTTCCTAGGTTAATTTTCCCAAATAGATACCCCCCACTAATGATTTCTAGGCTGAAGGCCACTAACTTGAATGTCACTAAAGGTTCCTTTGTAATGCTACATATGGGGTTTTTGGACTCGTCATAATAAGGGGAAGCCCTTTGTATAGGATTCTAATTCAAAAGCTCTATTCAAGTTGGTATTGAGTTTAATTTAAAAAGTTCCCATCAACCATTGATAAGCATTATCAAGCTTATATTTCTACAAGGGTTTGGAATGATTCCACTTCTAATCCTTCGATCAAAATAATTTTATCCGCATTTCTTGCTTGAATTGAACTTTTGAATTATTTTGAATATGAAATTGTGACTAACAACCTTCAACCAGAAAACACAATATAGAAACACTATAGACAACGAAGCACAATTTTAGAAGAAAGTAGTGGTAACATACATTTAATTACTCTTCAGACAGTCATTACTAGCCAAAGACAAATTTTGTCAATGCTCTATTCTCCCCTATAGAGACAAACCATGTCCCTAAATCATCACAAGGGGAAAGTAGTTATATGAAACATCTCTGCACAGATAAATGTATATATAAACAAGGTAAACATTGAATAATATATTACTCACTATACATTCCATCTCTCCAGACCTCTGTGGAGGAATAGGAGCTCCTAAAACATGTTGGGGAACAATCTGAAAACATATGAATAATAGTCAATAAATCAGTAGAATACAGTGAAGAAAAGGTGGTGCTAGGTTATATTTAATTAACCACAAAAAATTAATTAAAGAAGAGTTCAATGTCAACATTAAAGATTTTGATTTAAAAAATACAAAACACTGTAGAAAAATTACTCTAAAATACAAAGAAGGCTCTAACTTACCCCTGAATAGCCAACTAAAGGTTGATTATTGGTTGAAAATGACATAACAGTTGGTGGCATATTCACTACTACATCATGAAATAAAAAATGATTATTTGTATTAGTTATTGTGAGGCTACAAAATCTGGCAATGGGAAAGTTTAACAAAATCCATCATCCATACTTCTCTAATCAAGCTAAAACTTACATATTTTTACGTCCTTATATTACTAGTATAGTCCCTTATTGTTGTTAGTGTAAACCCCTTATTGTTTTAATTGTACCCCTATAACCCCCATATTGTTATTATTGTGCCCTTAAATTATTATTGTTAGGTCGGCTAGGATTACATTGTGGCCCCACTAGGATTACATTGTGGCCCCATGGACTCCTATATATAGAAAGGAGGTTTTGTAATTTGAATCATGCAAGCATTTTTCATTTATGTAATGTATTGGAGGTTTCCCCATTGAAGTGGCTTATTTATAAGGCGTTGATACCTCTTTTCTTCTATTTTTGGAGCTGGTTTCACAACATTTGGTATTAGAGGTTTGGATTCTAGGGTTTCACTGCTCCAAGAAGGTCATTGTGGAATTTTCGCTATAAGTTTTTTTCTACGAAGGATTAGAAGCAGAAATTTTTCGGGTGCGAAGCCGAAATTTGTAGAAACGTCTTGGCACAATTTTAGAGCTTCGTTCACAATATTTTTGGAGATATGATCTGTGGAAGGTATGGATTTTTTCAGGCTTTTGAATTTCAATTTAGAAGGCCGTCACGACATTTTCGTTCTAACGTATTTTCTACGAAGGGTTGAAAGCTAAAATTTTTAGAGTGCGAAGCCGAGATCCTGAGGAACATCTTCATAAAATTTCAGAGCTTGGTCCACAATATTTTTGGAGATATGATCTGTGGAAGTTAGGTCTTTTTCAGGCTCCCTAATTTCATCTCATACAGGTGATCATGGGAAAATCTTCATAAATATCTCTCTAAGCATCAAATTAGAGTTCTGTAAAAAGTGACTAAAAGTACATAGACTATAGTTTCCTGTCTATAAAATTCAGCGCCAAAGGAGAAAACAGTGACACGTGGCAAGTCGTACAAGTTCGATCTACTGAACCAGTCCATAATTAGGTCATTGTGGGAAATTGGACATAACGTTTCCTTGCATAATCCAAATCAAGTCAGACCTATGGAATTTGAAAGAAGCTTTAGAGGACTACTACAGGGCCAAATTTAAGATATTGAGGATCTGCAATTATAGAGATAATTCGGTTTCAATATAGAGATCTGCAAAAGCAAGTAAAAGGTCTGTATTTTTTTTCCCCGAATTGCATAAGTCTTGTCTAAAGAATGAAGTTGAATTGATTCCAAGGGAATATTGTAGAATAGATATCAGCATTGGTTTCTAAAACTCCCCCTAAAAATAATTCAACACCCATTAAGCCTTTAGAAGACTATACTATTACTCATGAAGATGAAGAATGGCAACATGACATATCAAAATTACAAGAGAAAGTGCAACAAATTTCGCTCTCACAAAGAGCAATAAAAAATGACATGGAAGTTTTGAGGAAAGGTGTCGAAACTAATATGGATGATTTGAAGAAAGGCATGGAATCTAATATAGATGGCATGGAAGCTTGCATGGAATATAATATGGATGACATGGAAGCTAAGATCGATGAAAAAATGGAAAACATGAAGAATGATCTAAAAGTAGACATGGAAGGTTTGACAAAGTTGATACAAGAAATGTTTTCTAATGGTGAAAAGGTAGTAGAGGAAACTCATAATGAGAACAAAATAAATGTTAATCGTGATTTCATAAACCCTAATGTTGGCGGGAAGAACCACCATCTTCCGAAAATGGATATGAGGAAGATTGATGGAAAGGATCCTGTAACATGGATACTATAGATGAAGCAATATTTTGATCTCCATAATGTTAAAAACACACAAAAGGTATGCATTGCAACTTTACATTTAGAACAAAATACATTTGTATGGTATCAATCGCTTTGCTCCCGTAAAAAAGTTGTCACTTGGTCAATTTTTATGGAGGAAATGATAGCACATTATGAGGATACAAAGAGCAACACCTTCTTTAGCCAATTGATAAATCTCAAACAAAAGTGTTTAGTGGGGGAGCACATTGAGGACTTCCAAAAATTTAATATAAGGGTAACTGATATTCCAGAGGAACACAAGATTGATCTCTTCATAGGTACTTTATGGATATCATCCACCATCCATCACATCATCTTTAAGAGAAAATTCAAAGGTTCAATCAGTGGAAGATCACATCGAGCATCAACAAGAAGTTCTCCATATCTTAAAGGATAACTTGAATTTGACACAAAATCGAATGGAACAAAAAGCAGATCAACATCACAACGAGATAAGTTTTGACGAAGGAGACTGGGTATTTTTACGGCTACAACCATACAAAAAAATTTCCCTCAAGCAAGCTAAGAAGGACAATAAATTATTGCCAAAGTACTATGGTCCTTAAAATGTGTTGCAAAATATTGGTACTATGGCATACAAATTGGAGCTTCCTGCTTCTTCACGAGTGCATCCAATTTTCCATGTTTCATGCTTAAAGAAGGTTATAGGTGAAAATATTCCAGTTCAAACAATGTTGGTAGAACTTGATGAGGAAGGAAAAATCATATTGGAACCTGAAGCAGTCACAGAAACAAGAACTTGACAGCTACGAAATCGATCAATTTCAGAGTATCTCATCAAGTGGAAGAACTTACCCACTAAAGATTCTACATGGCAGCATGATAATTTTATACAAAAGCACCCAGAGCTACTCAATCGTTGAGGGCAATACTTTTTTGAGGGAGAGGGGCATGTTATGTCCCTATATTACTAGTATAGTCCCTTATTGTTGTTAGTGTAACTACCTTATTGTTATTATTGTACCCCTGTAACCCCCATATTTTTATTATTGTGCCCTTAAATTGTTATTTTTAGGTCAGCTAGGATTACATTGTGGCCCCACTAGGATTACATTGTGTTCCCATGGAGTCCTATATATAGAAAGGAGGTTTTGTAATTTGAATCATCCAAGAATTGTTCATTTATGTAATGTATTGGAGGTTGTCCCCTCGAAGTGGCTTATTTCTAAGGTGTTGATATCTCTTTTATTCTATTTTTGGAGCTGGTTTCACAACACAGATCCTATCAAGATGATTTTATCAAAAAAATTATCCAAATTTGTAGCTACACAAAAGATTAAACCACAGGTAAAATCAACAAGTAAATTTTGTATAAAAAATATGCTAATCAACATGTAAGATTTCAATAAAGCATACTCTTGTTTTAAACTAACACTATAATCATATTATCACTCCATGTACTCATACATATATAATAACCTGAATGATAATTTTATAATTCCCTTCATGGTTTGATAAAAGAAAGGCATCACATTGTAAAATTACCTCCATGTTTTGTCATAAAATGGGCAATCTGTCTCACCCTGAAAAATCATAGGATCCACAATAATTAGAGAAAAACGAAGCCAAAGCATTCTCAGAAGTGAAAAACATTGATAGCGAGCCCAAAAAATATAAATACAAAACCACAAGTATAGACACATAAGGCAATAAAGCCAGCCAGATTCCAATGAATTACATCAAATAGAAGAAATAAGGGAAATCCAACCTAGGTTTTCACCATTGGAGAGATCTGGACAACACTAATAACCATATAACACAGTAACTCAAAGTGACTTTGAAATGACAAAAATTTAATTCACAATTACTGATGACATAATCCTTTATCCATACATTAGCAATAGATAAATCCAAACAAATACTCACAGGTCTAATTGCTAAGCCTTTGTAATTATGCATGATAGAAAGCTTTATAGGTGTGACCATTTTTTTTCCCATTTACAACTCCATAAACCCCTTTTTCATATGTTCCTATAGTTACAACAACATCCCCATCCCCTTTTTGCTCTCATATTTTTAAATATCCCCTTTTGTGCTCTGTAATTTTAAATATTTCCCTTTTTTCTTTGGAAGATCAAACTTGTACTTGGCACCATACTTGCAAATACCTCTCTTGACAAAAAGTTGATAACCACAACAAAAAATTTAATAAACCAATATTTCAAAAGAAAAAATATAATTTGATTAGAAACATTTGTAGAACATGAAAACGTAAAATTGATCATCGAGTATCTTATAGTACACTCAGGCTCACCTAGCCTCTCTAATAGTGAAACAACAAGTTTGACCTGCAAAGGCAAGAACATATAAATTTAAGGACTGATTACATATCATATTAAATGGAAGACAAAAAATAATGGTGGAAAACATATAATGACTTAAGTATCTCACTTCCTTCAACATTCTCCTCTGATATTAAGGTTTCCAAACTATGTTTTGGATGGTGGAACTTGCATTTTGAACCAAATTTTTAGATGCTAGTTTTCATATAGTACTGAGTCAATAATATGAAAATCAACAACCCAAAAAAAACCTAAATTAAAAAACATAAAAATAAATAAATAAATATTAAAAAAATCCAAATTACAACAAGATTAGAAGGATGTCAGCTAAGAGAAAAAAAAATTATTCATTTAACTTACATGACACTCAGGCTCACCTTGTCTCTCCAGTGGGGACTCATTGCTTGTGGAAACAGATGGAACCTAGAGCCACACAAAATATGTAAAATTATTGGTCCCATCAAATTTAATCACATATTTTAAAATGAAACATCCTTGTTGTCGACCTTACAATATTGGATATACTGATTCAAAAGTTACAACAAATTGGAAACTTACTCGAGCATTATTTATATTGAAATTTACAATAAACTTGTATATACCTAATAGAAATTTCATCTAATAACATTGCAAGTAATAGTTCAAAATGGGGCTAGAAATACAATAACTGTAAATCTATTATTCTTGCTACAATATGAATGTCATATGTAAGGATGGTAAGAGTCATACCATATGAGAGAATTACAATTAAGCCCATGATTAGGAATTTTATTTTCCAAAGGAATAAATGTTTCGTAGAAAAAAATTACTTTGTATTTCAACTCAAATTTTCTATCTAAAGCATAAGTTTAGACACACTATTTAGGCGCAGATAATCCTAATAACTTGATATAAAAAAATAATAACATATTAACATTTGCAAGTGGTAATTAATTGACACAACACAACCCATAATCCACTAGTAAAATATCACATTAATAATTTTTCCAGACTAGAAGAAAAATGCCTATTTACATCAAAAATATATATGTGTAATAAAGTGTGCTCATATTTATTATCTTCATTTGATGCTAATTATATTGGCACGCACACAAACAACAACAAGTACTACAATAAAAATTCAAACATATCACATTATTAAGTTTGCCAGACTGGAAGATAGATGTCTGTTTACTTCACAAACAAAAATGTGCAATCAAGAGTGCTTATATTTATTGTCTGCATTTGATGCTAATTATATTGGAACACACACAAATAGTAACAAGTACTACAATATAACTTAAATCATATAATTGTTGTGATAGCCAAGGATCTTCCAAATTTATCAATTTAATCTAGTCCAGGTGAAACAAATTACTCCCTAACACAAATGGGAATAGATCAGACACACTGTTTAGGGGAAAATAATATTGATTCATTGATACAAAAATTTAATAACATACTAACACTGACATGTAGTAAATAATTTCCAAACAGCCCATAATCCACTTATAACATATCGCATTAATAAGTTTGCCACAATGGAAGATAGATTTCTATTTATTTCATAAAAAATAGACACGTAATCAAGTGTACTTATTATTATTATATGAAATTTGGGGCTAATTGGATTGGCATATACACAAAAAATAACAAATACTACAATAGAACTTCGACCACATAATTCAAAATTATTTTGATAGCTAAGGATCTGTTGGAATAAGGATTATCGTTAGACCAACACCCGTAGGCTTTAGTCTCTGCTACAATCACCAGAGTTAGGATCCACAAGAGGTGGTTAGTCCATGTCGCGAAACACATGGGGAGTGTTGAACCCAATGTCTAACAATACCCCCCCAACGCGAGCCGGGTGAGTTTCGAACTCAAGACCTGTCACTCTGATATCACTTGTTGGTATCACAACTGTCGTTAGACCAAAACCTATAGGCTCTAGTATCCACTACAATCGCCAGAGTTAGGATCCACGAGAAGCAGTTAGTCCATGTCGTGAAACACACGGGGAGCATTGAACACAATGTCCAACAGGATCTGCTAATTTTTTCAAATTGATCTAGTCCATATTGTTGGGAGGAGTGTTATCCTCCCCACCTAGGTTGAATTCCCCCAAGTGACGTTAGCAAGTATATTTTTCAATAGATTTTATCTTTGTTGTTTACCTTGCCTTTTTCTCTTTGTGTTTATTCCTATCGAAGCTACCTCTCACATACCTTGGAACTTCACATACAACACTTGAGCCTATTGGAACTCTATGTCAGATAAACCAACCTGGATCAATATTAACTCTGGATGTACCAAGCGACATGAGAGATCAAAAATCTTGAGATGAAAATTTACTTTAGAGTGAAAAGAGATTTAATCCCTCTCAGCCCTTGGTAGATCCAGAGTTAAGATGGATCTAGGCTAGTTTCATTTTTCCTTTTAAATAGGATTCCACATGAATACCATGTGTCAATAGACTCAATACCATGGGTTCCCATAAACCTAGAGCTCAAAAACCCAGTAACTTGACCACACCAAGTTTTCCAAACAAAAATTAATAAAAATAATAATATTAATGTAGAATTTTTATTTATTTTTCCTAAGTAAATTTTTTAACAAGACCCTATATCATCTCTAAGATACTAGGTTGGAAATCTCCTCTCAGCACAATTAGACTCATCTATGAGTAGAAGTTGTTTCGAGATGATTCAACATCCTAATATGGTAAGTAATTCATTTAGCCCATTGAAAATTACATGGGAAAAGAGCAAAAAAAATAGGTTTCTTTTGGTTGAGAATAGAAGAACACAACTCATTCATACAATCAAAAATAGAAATTGGGGAATACATAAGAATAGACATACAAGCACACATTCAATCATGAAACAAATGTTTTCATTTAAAACTGTAACGTATTTGTGTTTATGAATTATAGATAAATCCACCCTTTCTTTTGTTTCTAAATAAACATATATTGAAGACAAGATATGAAATACAAAACATAAAAATGCACAGAAACCATAACAATGGGTAAGATGTCAATGGTCATCAAAATACGTATGATTGAATATGTTGGACAATCTGCAATTTTTTTCAATCACAAAATTAGGGATTTTATTAAATAAGGTGCATATTGTCAGGGGATAATTATATACTACAATCGAAAGTAACTTGTATATTATTATATGCTAAAAATTTATAACATAAGAGAAAACAAGCTACTATAAGTACTAAGTTACAACTCAATACAATTAAATAGAAATACAGAGTTAATGGCCACCAATTTCTAGTTTGGATTCCCACTAGCTGGAACCCAAAGGGGTATGATAAAACTTGCATTCAACTCCAAATTTATAGGTTCTTGTCATCATATAGTGGGTACAATCCTTTTCTCTAGGTCATTGAGAATAAATGGGAAAATCACTTGAACCATCCAACCTAGCGCACTTGGCCAATGCATTAATAGATGAAGGAGCTTCATTGCACCCAAATGTGTTATGAGTTCCCATAAGAGTTTGTAAAACTATAAGGAGTAGAAAAAATATAACATATTCTTCCATGGTGCCCTGTTTAACCAAATGGCATTCCAGGCTAAATTATTTGATAAAGAAAACCACATTCATGGTTCTGATCATTTTGTTATGTTGAGTATAGCTATTCTTCCTTTGTCTATCATGGAATAAGGAGAAAACCTTTTTTCTTCAAAGTGTACAATTGTCTCGGGTTTAAAGGAATTGAAAGCCTTTACAAGGAGATAAAAATCACAAACATATCCCACAAATAAGTCAAGATGTTTTCTAGAGACTTGCTTCCCTCTCTTTATTCTCTTCTAAATTGATACAATGGGAGTTAGAGAGTCGATCACAAGTTTTCGGTCAAACAACCTACAAATAAGGCTATCAACAGTGGCAACTTGGTATCCTATGTTTTATAGATGAAAATTTGTTTCCCATCCACAATTACCATCCCCTCCTACAATCATTACTTTCTTCCCTTTACCTCCCCCTTCCATGGAAAGGGATCTTGTTTTCACTTATTTCTCCTTCACCATAGCAAGCCTCAGGAAAATTCTGGAAACATTTCTTCTACTTCACTATCTTTTAAACAAAGATAAATATACAAACCCATTGCATCCAAACAAGGCCTCTTGATTCCAAAATAATCGTAAAAAAATTATTTTAGAGTTTAATTTACATGGAATAATTAAAAACATATCCTTCTAGCTATTCGAATCTCTATTTGACATTTAAACATTAGTCAAAGCATTTTAAAATTTTTGTACAGATACTCTGCTATTCTTCTGGGAAAAGGACGAGTCATAGCTAAAGTGTAGTACTAAAACTTTTCACACCCTTGTAGGCTTCATATCTAGAATTGTAACTCACATTCCTCCTTTTTATAAAAATTGATACATGTACCTGTGAAATGTTTTGAAACTATGGAACTATATCTTGTAACTATTTACACTATTTAAGGCCCTTCTTTCTTGTTTTGACTTGTGTTTTGTGCTCTCATTTAGCTACAAAAAATTTATGACATATTACCATAATATTTCAATAATAAACTAACTCAGAAATAGGTTATTCCTTTATCTTGAAATAAACTAACTGTCAAAAAAAATAAAATGGAGCATGCCAAAATGTTGATGCAAAATAGGATTTTTGGAACAAAATTAGGGTTTCATATATTGACTTGTCATTGAGGTAACTTCATAATTATTTCATAAATTATGTAGCCTAAGCAAGGAGGTTTAAATTGTCTTTGATTCTTGTCATCCTTCTATTACCTTTCTGTAAAGTTCTGCTACTTTTAGAGCTCATTTCCCTTTCCTTCCTACATACATTGTTATCCCTTGTTTTGTAGCCTTTTATTGCCCACTGAAGACTTCACATTCTCCTATTCATTATTTATCAATGGTTCCTTTAGCTTAGGACTAATATTTTCCCCAAAACTCAGTCTTAATTTATTTGTAGGATGAGTATGGGGTTTCCTATGGAAAACCCTAAGATCTATTGTGTCTTCATCCCCTATTTCCATACCCTACTATCCTTTCTCACTTTTTCCTGCTTGATGCTTTACTTCCTCTTTTTATAACATTTGTGTCTTTTTTCTTCTTGTTCTCTTTTCATAGACCTTAATATTTGGTTCCTTTATAAGTTTCTTTCTCAACAGGCACGTGACTATATTCAAACTCTGTTTCGAGGGCTAGAGTTTCAACATGAGTTTCAGCCTTACCCTTTCTTGGTCTTCTGGGTGCAAGGATTCTCCATGTCCTCTTCCTCGAGGTTTCTATTTTCTTATCTATCTCATGTATATACAATATCTTAATCATACCATGGTGACATATATAATGAGGTAATAGTTATTATTTGGTTGTAGCCTCGTGGACATTTTAAGAAAAAATTGATGTAAGAAATAAGGTAAGCTCATATTTCCAAAACTAACAAAATGACATAGAAACATCATTTAGTAAAGGTATATTTTGGAATACCTGTGTTTACATGGAAAAAAGAGTTGCACAATATTTATAATGTTACACCATTCAGGCTTCAACATCTTTTGAGGGATTCCCTTGCTCCAATTAGGCTTTTGATTTTCTCCTTTTAGGAAGAAGTTAAGATCCATATTCTGCATCATTCATATATTGAACCACTTCTCACCCTCGGTAGGCAACCCCATGGATTATGCTACTGAATCTTCAGTGATTGTAAACTCAATTCCTCATATCTGAGCTCTGTTTCCATCAAAAGAGTGAATAAAATAATAACACCAACTCAAATTGTAACCATAAAATCGTTGGAAAATTGGCTCTCGCCTTGTATTTATGAATAAAGATGCAACTTCGTCATATACCTCGAACCATACTCCATCTAGTTCAAATCATATCAGATAGCCTAGCTTTCCCATTGCTTAAACTAAGAAAAACTGAGCACTCTGCCATGCGCTGTCAAAAACTACCAACATTCCTTCTACTGCACTATCTTTTAAACAAAGATAAAGATACAAACCCACCGCATCCAAACAAGGCCTCTTGATTCCAAAATAACGATAAAAAATTTACAATATTTGAGAGTTTAATTTACACCAAATAATTAAAACCATATCCTTCTAGCTATTCGGGTCTCTATTTGACATTTAAACATTAGCCAAAGAATTTTAAAATTTTTGTACACATACTTGACTATTCTTCTGGGAAAAGGACGAGTCATAGCTAAAGTGTAGGACTGAAACTTTTCACACTCTTGTGAGCTTCATATCTGGAACTGTAACTCATTTTCCTCCTTTGTATAAAAACTGATACATGAACTTGTGAAATATTTTGAAACTGTGAAATTGTATTTTGTAACTATTTACACTCTTTAAGGCCCTTCTTTCTTGTGTTGACCTATATTTTATGCTCTCCTTTAGCTACAAAACCTTTATGGCATATTACCATAATATTTCAACAATAAACTAATTGTCATTCGTTTATTGAACCATTTCTCACCCTCCGTAGGAAACCCGATGGATTATGCTATTGAATCTTCAGTGATTGTAAGCTGAATTCCTCTTATCTGAGCTCTGTTTCCATCAAAAGAGTGAATAAAAAAATAACACCAACTCAAATTGTAACCATAAAACCATTGGAAAATTGTCTCTCGTCTTGTATTTATGAATAAAGATGCAACTTCATCATATACCTAGAACCATACTCTGTTTACTTCAAATCATATCAGATAACCTCGCTTTCCCGTTGCTTAACTAAGAAAAATTGAGCACTCTGCCACACGCTGTCAAAAACTGCCAATAATTTCATTATCTGCTGCCAGCCAATCCCCTAGGTTTGATGGAAATAGTTGATTTACAGACAATTCTAGTTTTAACCATCCCTCTCTCCAAACCCTTTTTAACATTTTGAAAACACCTCAAATCATCACATCAAGTCATATCATAGGTTTAATATCATCAAAAACTTTAAAAGCATTTAAAATGCCCCAAGTGATAGTTATAAAACTTTTTTTCTTCAAAATTTTGGAGGCGCTATGAAAATATTTCGTAGCGCACTACGAAAATATTTCGTAGCACCATTTATTTTTAACATCCAATTAGTACAAGTCTTCGGTAAAAAAAAATTATCATTACATAAACAACTTTATTAACATGATTTTTTACTTGTATGTCACCTTTTCACACCAAAAAATCACCTAGTCTTACACTTAAGCCCACTTTGTTTGTAATAAAATTTTTAACTTGTTTTCAAAACATTGTGTCTCTTTTTTGAAATTATAAACCTAGTGCTAACAAAATCTATTTGCAAACTTCCCAAATGTAATGAAAGACAAGTTATCTCTAATCGTATGAATAGAGATCGAAGGGACAAAATATGAATTGATGTCCGAGAAATCTTGGCAAAAAAAGTTGTTGCATTTTTCAGAGTTGGCTACCCCCACAAAATGAAGAGCCCAACAAATCGTTGTCTCTATATAAAATAACGTGAATGGTAAGTGAAGTAACAACTTTTTTATAGGCGTGATAAAATAGTAACATGCAAGGTTGTGGACTTAGGACGCGCAATCCGAGTCAATTTTGTAGGTGTTAGATAATATTAACTTAAATTGATATGGTTATGTCTTAATTGTTAAGTGTCTTAAATACTTTTCATCTTAATTTTCATTGTCCTAAGTGGCCGTCGTCTTAAATATAAAGTTTTTTCTTAAAATATTTTCTTCTAAAAATGTTTTTTCTTAAATATAAACTTGTCTTAAAATTCTTTTGTCTTGAATCTTAAATATAAAGTTTTGTCTTAAAATATTTTTGTCTCAAACATTTTTGTGTTAAATATAAAGTTTTGTCTTAAAATATTTTTGTCTCAAACATTTTTTGTGTTAAATATAAAGTTTTGTCTTAAAATATTTTTTTCTCAAATTGTTTTTGCCTTAAATATAACGTTTTGTCTTAAAATAATTTTGTCTCAAACTCTTTTTGTCTCAAATATAAAACTTTGTCTTAAAATATTTTTTTGTGAAACTATTTTTGTCTTAAATATAAAGTTTTGTCTTAAATATATTGTTTTGTCTTAAAATACTTTTGTCTTAAACTTTTTTTTGTCTCAAAATTTATATTTAACACAATTCAATTGATATTAAATTTTAATGTAAAATAACTTAAACTGTTTTTGTCTCAAAATTTATATTTAAGACAATTCAATTGATATTAAATTTTAATGTAAAATAACTAAAACATAAAGTAACTTTTTACCCTATTGGACTGGGTAGCTTGCCTAAATGTGGGAAGAGGGTGTTACAAGTTTCCTAATTTTATCATTATGGGACAACCTTATCCTTATTAAATGTGACAATTTCTAATACAAGAGGTATTTCTTAGGTCACTTGGTTAGGGATGGGTAAAAAAGGATGAATAACTTATGTAAAGGGAAGGGAACATGATGTATTGACCCTCAAAGTCATATATAATGATGTAAACGATATTTTAAATGGTTAAAATAGCTTTCAAGCTCCAGGAATCTTCATTATTTGCATTTCAAAACTTTTAAGAGGGAGCTTTGCTTAGAGTTACCACCTTGGTACTTTATTTTATTATCCATCTTTGTATTTTTCCTTTGATTTCTTAGTCTTTTCTTTCTATTTCCATTTTTTAATATTTGACTTTAGGTTGAAGGCATTTTTAATGTGGTGACATTATTGTAGCTTTATTATTTTTTAACTTTTAACTTTCATGCTATTCACCTCTAGTCTTTTTGGCTTTGTTTGAATTAGGCTTACATTGTTGTGCAATTTGCTTGATTAAACCTTGTTGGATGAATTATATAAGCTAAACATGAGTGGGAATAATATATTTTTATGGAATGAGATGGCATTGAAAAGAAAAAAAGGGGAAAGTGCTAAGTATGGTTAGGGTATGATGTACAGTAACTGAATGAGATCTCCAGTATTACTACTTGGCCCAAGTATCCACAACTCTTATCTAAGGACAATTATATCTCACCATGGTATAACAAAAACAAAATGATAAAATATTTATTGTTAAGAAGTTTAATGAGACCTTATCCAATGTTTTCCATGTTAAAAACTAGGTAAGAAACCATCACAATGTGTCTGAGAAAGAAACCTACAGATGAGAATATAACACATAAACTAAAACAAAGATTGTGCTTAAAGTACCATTTGCAGGTGCACACACAATTTGAGGTGTAAGGCATAGGAGATGATATACCATGGGGAAGTTGTATGAAAGAACTCGTGAGTTATATGAGGTTAGATCCTCGTGTATGTAATGAAATAACTAGATAAATAGGCTTGAATAGAAAGAAATAAGTAGGAGAAATCATCCAAGTAGCAACACCACACTTATGAGTTGGTAGCTCTAGAAGTAGATACCCTAAAGGGGAAACATTGAGATCTCATCTTTTGCAAGAAACCATATTTCTTTGGCATAGAGAGCATGTACTTGAAATGGAATCCAAACATCAATATGGCATTACATAATAAAGGATATTTGAAGATCATTACATAAGAAATTGTGTTACATAATGACATTTATAAATCATTAAAATAAAGAGTTAAGATTAGTCATTATATTTATATTCAAGATTTAGAACCAACCTATTTGTTAAACATCAAAAAGATGTAAAGAAATAAATATTCTTCATCCATTATTAATAGCGTGATTGGAGACTTCAAGCCATTTATATATCTACAATGAAAAACATAAAAAAATTATTAAGATAGAAATAATTTTTTTGATTAAATAATAATAAAAAATAATAAAACAAATATGTTTAATAATTTAGTATATAAAAAACACATACTTTTATAAAATCACTTCATGTAAAATAATTATTTAGACAATTATAAATTATATAATTAAAAATTAATTTATTAATATTAATTAAAAATTATTTTATTAATATTAATCAAAAATATATATTTTTATTTAAATTATTTCATGATATATATATATATATATATTAAATAAAACATTTAAATTAGTGTGTTGTTTTTTAAATCACTTTCAATATATCTTTATTTATAATATTCCTATTGGTGAGAAATGACTGGATACACATCCAGGGAGACCATCCACTGAACAATTGGAAACCATGTAGGATGGTATAAACATCCACTGAACCATTAAAAGGAGATCTATAAAAACGATGTTTAGGAGTTGTTTAGAAAAACAAGTAGTATTGTATCAATCCTAAACCCCTTTCGCAATTTTAGACTTCAGAATTCATAACATACCTTACCGCATCATCAGGCAAGCTTTCTTGAAAATGCAAATTAGCAATTTTAGAATTAATATCACATATCCGAAAATGCATATTAGGAATTTTAGAATTTTGAATTAATATCACATGCCCTACCGCATCATAACGGTTTCTTGAAAAGCATAGTCACTGTAGAAAACTTGACCGTTAAGATTTCATAAGATTTCATAAAAGCTGACCGTTAAGATAAGCGGGAAAAGATGGCATGGCTTACTAGATATATAACTCAGGCCCCAATTTCATCGAGTGGATTTACTTTTCCTCTGAATTTCTCTTAGGCATTGGTAGTATGTTGTGTCATGATTGAATGTGAGGAGCGCTCCATTTTTTCTTTGTGTGTGTTTGCTTGTTTGTTTGTTTGTGTTTGCTTGTGTGTTTGCTTGTTTGTTTTGGTTTCCCCTGTGTGTGGGTATGCCTGTTTATTTGTGCTGTATGTCATCACATTATTGTTATGGTTTTGTGAGGATTGTGTGTGAAATCAAAGTCTGTAGTGAGAAGGAGAGGAAAAAGTGCAGAGGGATCTTCCCGAAATGAAATAGAGCAGAGCAGAGAGAGGAAAGTTCTTGAAAAGATAAGGGAAAGAGGCAGAGGAAAAGTTCTTCAAAGAGCAGAGAAAGATCCGAGGTAGAGGTATTTCTCGGTCGTTCGATCCTTCCGTCAAACCGAGCAGAGTGCTTTATTTGTTTATTTCTTTTTTCTTTCAGATAGAGACTCTGCAACGGGCAGAGTGAGCATCACTGCTATGGAGCGATATTCCTAAGGTGTAAGGTAAGCCAGAGTCCCTTCTCAATATCTTCTTGCTTGCGTGGTTAACATTTATTATCTCAATTTGTTTTGTAGATTTGGAATCTTTCAATTAACCAACAATACACAAGTTATTGCGTGTGTTACATTTTGGGCGTTTTTACAATCTTCAAACTCTGTTTGATTCTGAATCCATAAATTGTATTTCTGGATCCCCAAATACAATTTATTCACCCATAAATTGTATTTTTGGATATCATCCCCAATTACAATTTATTCACTGGGTTTATGAGAAAGGTTTGTGAGAATTATACGTAAGAGATTATTACTTTCTTTCACAGTTAGTCATATTCCTCCAGAAGTTATTTTCTCTGTTAAGTTATGGAATCTAACAGAGTATTTTCTCTGTTAAGTTATGGAATCTGAACATAAAGCCAAAACATAGAACGTAAAAGATGATTTTCAAAGCTATGAATAAATCAGAGCAGAGCATTAGTATGACGTTTTCAATTTTCTTTTCTTTCTAGTGCGTTTTTCTACCTCACCTTCTCAATTTTATTTCTGAATCTTTGGCTTCCTCAGACATGGCTCCACTGCCATTGGCTACACATTTTTCCATAAATCTAGAACAATATTTTCCCTCCACCGAGGATTGAACTTAAAACCTCTAGCTCTCTAAAACCCTACAATCGATTCTTCGAAACCACTCATCGTGTTTATTCATTTTAGGTGACTTGTACGGTGGAGATACGTGGTATGGGTGCATCCGATATTTTAGTTGCTCTAATGAATATTTGCCTTCCAATATTATCGGAACCTCGCCTCCTTGCCGAACTTCAGGTTTGAATGGAACCCATTTGTTCTCCGCTTGGTTGGAAGCTGTGCCCCCTTCCTTCACTGCACTTTGGGTTTGACCTCCTGCTTTTTTTTGAAGTTACCGTGGAAATTGTTCCAAAAAACATTAAGATTATCAATTTTGGAATGCTTCCCATGTAATTCTCATATACATGATTTATTTCATTTGTTTAATCAAATCATAAATAAAAAATAAACTTTAAAAAACTTTACTAATATTAAATACAAATCTGAAATAAATAATATCTATTTAATATGATGTTTTGATTGATTCTACTTTAATATTTTATTATATATATATTCATAGTTAAAATAATATATATTATATTTTACTAAAAATGATTTCCCTATGATCTTCATATGTATGATTTATTTCATTCATTTTAATCAAATTATAAATAAAAATAAAACTTAAAAAACTTTATTAATATTAATATAAAATAAATAAAATGTATTTTATATGATATTTTGATTAATTTTTAATCTAATACTTTATTTAATTTCTAATTTACTAGAGTATTTAACCTTAATTTCTAATTTAAAACATATATATCGTCCTTTGGGTATTACTATACTATGCTAGATGGCTGGAACTGGAAAAGGTGCATATTTTTGGCGATTCACAAACAACGATCGACTTTAATAGTGTATGTTGTTCCTTTCATGGGTCACCGTATGGCGCGGATACACAAATCCGGTTTCGATAGCGTTGATTTTTGCTCCTCAATTTCACCCATTTACACCGTGAATATTATACTATATGTTATATTATACTTACCACTTACTAAATGTTTTATGTTATAATAAATATTACTAATATGTTTATTTAATATAATTTTTATGTAAAATTTATTAACACTTACCACATGTTTTATGTTATATTAAATATTACTAGTATATTTATACAATATAACTTTTAATTCAAAATTTATTAGAAGTTTGTGGTATTCTTAGTTTTTTTTAATATATTTATTATTTATAATTTATAATGTATTGAATTTTTTTTGTCAAATTATTTATATTAATATTAGAAATATTTTTGTCTATATTTCTTATAGAAGTGTGTGATGTCTTTATCTTTTAACTTCATATAGTATAGTTTTTATATTTTACATAGAGATACATTGTTCTTTATACATGCATAGTATTTTTTAAGAGAGAGAGAGAGGGAGAGGGAGAGGGAGAGGGAGAGAGAGAGAGGTAGAGGTAGAGGGAGAGGGAGGGGGAGCAAGAGAAGGGGGGAGAGGGAGAGGGAGAGGGGGAAGGAGGGGTAGCAGGAGAGACAGGGGAAAGGGGGAGAAAGAGAGGAAGAGGGAGGTAGATGGAGGGAGAGAGAGAGGGTGGGGGTAGGAGATGGAGGGAGAGAGAGAGGGTGGGGGTAGGAGATGGAGAGAGAGAGAGGGGAATAGAGAGAGTGAGCGAGATAGAGAGAGAGGAAGAGGGAGCGAGGGAGTGAGAGAGAGGGACAGGGACAGGGAGCGTGAGAGGGTGGGTGAGAGAGGGGGAGAGAGAAAGAGAGACAAATAGAGGGTAGAGGGAGAGGAAGACATAGAGAGAGAGAGAGAGAGAGAGAGAGGAGAGAAGGAGGAGAGAGGACAGAGAGAGGGAGAGACAGGGGGAGTGAGAGAGGGAGAGATAGGGGGAGGGACGAAGAGAGAGAGAGAGAGAGAGGGAGGTGGTGGAGAAGGAGAGAGAAAGCGAAGTGAGAGGGAGAGGGAGAGGGAGAGGGAGAGATAGAGAGGGAGGGAGAGAGAGAGAGAGGGGGAGGGAGGGAGGCAGATGGAGAGGGAGAGAGGGGTAGGGGAAGGTAGAGGGAGAGGGGGGAGGTAGGTAGATGAATGGAGAGGGAGCGAGATATAGATGGAGAGGGAGGTGGAGGGGGGAAGGGAGGGAGAGGGAGTGCGGTCAGGAGGGGGGAGAGGGAGTGTGAGGGATAGGGGGAGAGTGAGAGGAGGAGAGGGAAATAGAAGGGGAAGAGAGGGAGGGAGAGAGAGGAGGGAAGGGGAGAGGGAGATAGGGGGGAGAGGGAGGAGGAGGAGGAGGGGGAGGGAGATGGAGGGACAGGGAGAGAGAGAGAGAAAGAGAGAGGACAGAGGGGGAGAGGGATGCTGAGAGAGATGTGGGGATGGATCTGGAGGGAGGGGGCTGGAGAGGGAGAGAGAGGGTGGGGGAGGCAGAGAGGGAGAGGGAGGTGGGAGGTGGGAGAGTGAGACAGAGGTGGGGGGCAGATGGAGGAGGAGGCAGAGGGAGATGAAGAGATAGCGAGGAGAGATGGGAGACAAGGAGAGGTAGAGAGAGGGGAGGGAGACAAAGGGAGAGGGAGAGAGGGGGGAAGAAACAGGGAGAGGGAGAGAGGGGGGGAGAAGGAGGGTGGGGGAGGCAAAGGGGGAGAGAAGGAGAGAGGGGGAGATGGGGGGAGAGGAATATGGAGATGGAGAGGGAGACAAAGAGAGAGGGGGAGTGGGAGAGGGACAGGGAGAGAGGGGAGAGCGAGAGAGGGGGAGAGACAGAGAGGTAGAGAGAGGGAGCGAGAGAGGGAGAGGGAGGGATAGGGAGAGGGAGAGAGAGGGGGAGGGAGGGAGGGAGAGGGAGGGAGGAGGAGGGAGATGGGGAGAAGGAGAGAGAGGGAGGGGGAGGAAGGGAGAGAGAGGGGGAGAGAGAGAGAGAGGGAGAGGGAGATAGAGGGAGGGGGGAGGAAGAAGGAGAGAGAGAGCTGGGAAGAGAGAGAGGGAGAGGGAGAGAGAGGGAGATGGAGGGATAGGGAGATAGAGAGAGGGAGGGAGAGTGGCAGAGGGGGAGATAGAGAGAGGGAGGGAGGGGCGGAGGGTGGCAGAGGGGGAGATAGAGAGAGGGAGAGGGAGAGAGAGAGGGAGATAGGGAGCAGGAGGGAGAGAAACAGAGTGAGGGAGAGAGAGAGAGGGATTGAGGGGGATAGAGAGTGAGGGAGTGGGGGAGAGAGAGGGGAGGGGACAGAGAGGGGGAGGAAGAGAGAGAGATAGAGAGACAAAGAGAGAGTGGAGAGGGAATTGGGGGGGGGGGCAGAGGGGAGGAAGAGAGTGGAGAGGGAGCGGGGGGGTGGAGAGGGGCAGGACATAGAGGGTTGGGGGACGGGGAGAGGGAGAGGGAGATATAGAGAGAGAGAGAGAGAGAGAGAGAGAGAGAGAGAGAGGAGAGAAGGAGGAGAGAGGACAAAGAGAGGGAGAGACAGAGGGAGTGAGAGAGGGGGAGATAGGGGGAGGGAGGAGGAGAGAGACAGGGGGGTGGTGGAGAAGGAGAGAAAAAGTGAAGTGAGAGGGAGAAGGAGAGGGAGAGATAGAGAGGGGGGGAGGGAGAGAGAGAGGGGGGTGGTGGAGAAGGAGAGAGAAAGCGAAGTGAGAGGGAGAGGGAGAGGGAGGGATGGAGAGGGAGGGAGGGATGGAGAGAGGGGGAGGGAGGGAGGTATATGGAGAGGGAGAGATGGGTAGGGGGAGGTAGTGGGAGAGGGGGGAGGTAGGTAGATGAATGCAGAGGGAGTGAGATATAGATGGAGAGGGAGGTGGAGGGGGAGAGGGAGGGAGAGGGAGTGTGGTAAGGAGGGGGGAGAGGGAGCGGGAGGGATAGGGGGAAAGTGAGAGGAGGAGAGGGAGATAGAGGGGGGAGAGAGGGAGGGAGAGAGAGGAGAGAAGGGGAGATGGAGATAGGGGGGAGACGGAGAGGGAGGAGGAGGAGGAGGGGGAGTGAGTTGGAGGGAAAGGGAGAGAGAGAGAGAAAGAGAGAGGACAGAGGGGGAGAGGGATGCTGAGAGAGATGGGGGGATGGATCTGGAGGGAGTGGGATGGAGAGGGAGAGAGAGTGTGGGGGAGGCAGAGAGGGGGCGGGAGAGGGAGGTGGGAGAGTGAGAGAGAGGTGGGGGGGAGATGGAGGAGGACGCGGAGGGAGAGGGAGAGATGGGAGACAGGGAGAGGTAGAGAGAGGGGAGGGAGACAGAGGGAGAGGGAGAGAGGGGGGGGAGAAGGAGGGAGGGGGAGGCAGAGGGGGAGAGAAGGAGAGAGGGGGAGATGGAGGGAGAGGAATATGGAGATGGAGAGGGAGACAAAGAGAGATGGGGAGTTGGAGAGGGACAAGGAGAGAGGGGAGAGGGAGAGAGGGGGAGAGACAGAGAGGGAGAGAGAGGGAGCGAGAGAGGGAGAGATAGGGGAAGGAGAGAGAGAGGGAGGGACGAAGGGAGAGGGAGAGGGAGAGAGAGAGAGAGAGATAAATAGAGGGGGAGGGGGAGGGGGAGGGTAGGTGAAGGAGGGAGGGGGAGAGGGAGATGGGGAGGGAGAGAGAGAGAGAGGGAGATAGAGGGAGGGGGGAGGAAGAATGAGAGAGAGAGCTGGGAAGAGAGAGAGGGAGAGGCAGAGAGAGGGAGATGGAGGGATAGAGAGATAGAGAGAGGGAGGGAGGGTGGTATAGGGGGAGATAAAGAGAGAGAGGGAGGGTGGCAGAGGGGGAGATAGAGAGAGGGAGAGAGAGAGGGAGATAGGGAGCAGGAGGGAGAGAGACAGAGTGAGGGAGAGAGAGAGACAGAGTGAGGGGGATAGAGAGAGAGGGAGTGAGGGAGATAGAGAGGGGAGGGGAAAGAGAGGGGGAGGAAGAGAGAGAGATAGAGAGACAAAGAGAGAGTGGAGAGGGAGCGGGGGGGTGGGGGAAAGAGGGAGACAGAGAGAGAGAGAGGTGAGAAGTAGGAGAGGGGGAGAGAGAGAGATATAGGGGAGGGAGCAGGACATAGAGAGTGGGGGGACAGGGATTGAGAAAGAGAGAGAGGGAGAGAGAGGAAGGAGAGGGGGATATGGAGGGAGAGAGGGAGAGGGAGAGAAAGAGAGATATCTGGAGAGGAAGAGAGGGTGAGAAAGGGAGAGGGAAATAGATAGAGTGAGGTAGATAGAGAGACAGGGAGAGGGAGAAAAGGAGTGAGAGAGAGGGACAGGGAGAGGGAGAGTGAAAGGGTTGGTGAGATAGTTGGAGGGAGAGAGAGATAGAGAAAGGGTACAGGGAGAGGGAAAGGGAGGGCGAGGAAGAGAGGGAGAGAGAGGGGGAGAGAGAGAGAGAGGAGAGAAGGAGGAGAGAGGACGAAGAGAGGAAGAAACAAGGGGAGTGAGAGGGGGAGAGACATGGGGAGGGAGGAGGAGAGAGAGAGAGGGGGGGTGGTGGAGAGGGAGAGAGAAAAAGAAGTGAGAGGGAGAGGGAGAGGGAGATAGAAAGAGGGGATAGGGAGAGAGAGAGAGGGAGGTAGGGAGAGAGAGGGGGAGGGAGAGGGAGAGGGAGAGAGGGGTCGGGGGATGGAGATGGATACGAAGGAGAGGAATCATGAGAGGGAGAGTGAGGGAGATGAAGGTAGAGGGAGCGAGATATAGATGGAGAGGGAAGTGGAGGGGGAGAGGGAGGTGGAGGGAGAGTGGTCAGGATGAGGGAGAGGGAGGGGGAGGAGGAGGGGGGAGAGGGAGGGGGAGCGGGAGGTGGAGCGTGAGAGGAGGAGAGGGAGAGACAGGGGAAGAGAGGGAGGGAGAGAGAGGATGGAAGGTGAGAGGGAGACAAGGGGGAGAGGGAGATGGAGGGAGAGGGAGAGGGACGGTGGAGACAGAGAGAAAGAGAGGGGAGAGGGAGAGAGAGATGAGGGAGGAGGAGTGGGATACATGGGGGAGAGTGGGAAGAGGTATAGGGAGAGGGGTAGTGCAAGGGGAGGGGTGAGAGAGAGAGGGGAGGGGGTCAGAGGATGAGAGGGAGAGAGGAGGAAGATAGGGGGAGAGAGAGAGAGAGGAGGAGGAAGAGAGAGGGTGAAGAAAGGGAGGGAGAGAGAGGTGGCAGGGAAGGGAAGAGACAAGGGGGTAGGGGGCGAGCGAAATGGAGAGGGAGAGAGAAAGATAGGGGAGATGGAGGGAGAGGGAGAGGGAGAGGGAGAGAGAAAGATAGGGGAAAGGGAGAGAGAGAGATGAGAGGGAGGGAGAGATGGAGAGATATGGAGGGAGAGAGAGAGGAGTGGGGCAGGAAGGGGGAGGGAGATGGAGAGGGAGAGGGAGTGGGAGAGGGAGGGAGAGCGAGAGCGAGAGTGAGGGGAAGGGGGAGGGAGAGGGAGAGGAGGAAGGGGGAGTAGGAGAGGGAGAGGGAGGGATAGGGAGTGATATGAAGAGGTAATGGTAGAGTGAGGAAGAGGGAGTTGGAGGAGGAGGTGGGAGAGGGAGGGGGGAGAGGGAGGGGGAAGAGAGGGAGATGGAGGAATAGGGGGAGCAAGAGAGGGAGAGAGAGGGGCAGGGTGAGAAATAGAGAGAGAGAGGAGAGGAGGAGAGAGGGCAGAGATAGAGAGAGGGAGATAGAGGGGGAGGGATGGGGAGAGAGAGGGGGGATTGGGAGAGGGAGACCAAGATGTAGAGAGAAAGAGAGGGGAGAGGGAGAGGTAGAGAGAAAGAGAGGAGAGAGAGAGAGAGAGATAGAGAGAGAGAGAGAGAGAGGGGGGGGGATAGGGAGAGAAAGGGAGGGAGAGAGGGAGAGAGAGGGGGAGGGGGGCGGGAGGGTGGAGGGAGATGGATATGGAGGGGGAGGGGTACGGGGAGGGAGAGGTGGAGCGGGAGAGGGAGAGGGAAGGAGATGGAGGGAGAGGGAGGAGGAGGACGATGTGGGAGAGAGAGGGGGGAGGGGAAGGAGGGAGAGGGAAAAAGAGGGAGAGGGGGAGGGTGAGAGGAGAAAATGGAGAGAGATGGGGGAGAGAGGGAGGGAGAGACAAGGGGGAGGGGGATAGGGAGACAACGGGGAGAGGGAGTGAGAGGGGGGGGTTGGGGTAAGGGGAGCAGGAGAGGGAGAGGGATAGTGAGAGGGGAGAGTGAGAGAGATGGGGGGAGGGAGAAGGAGAGGGAGAGAGAGAGAAAGAAAGGGGAGAGGGAGAGGGAGAGGGGGCGAGGGGAAGAGGGAGAGGGATAGGGAGAGAGAGAGAAAAAGAGATGGGAGAGGGAGAGGGATAGGGGGCGAGGGGGAGAGGGAGATGGATAGGGAGAGAGAGAAAGAGAGGGGAGAGGGAAAGGGAGATGAGTAAGGGGGAGAGGGAGAGGGATAGGGAGGGGGGAGAGGGAGAGGGATAGGGAGGGGGGAGAGGGAGAATTTGGGAGGGGGTGGATATGGAGAGGGAGAGAAAGAGAGGTTTAAAGGATGAGAAATAGATATTTGGAGAGTGAGAGGGATAGAGAGAAAGAGGGAAAGTAGGGAAGGGAGGGAGCATAATGTATAGGTAAAGAGGGAGAAAGAGGGGGAGAACAATAGAAGAGAGTGATTGAGAAATGGATAGAGAGAGACTAGGTGGGGGGGAGAGTGAGAGAGAGAGGAGTTGGGGAGTGGGAAGGGAAGAAAGAGGGAGAGGCAGTGAGAGAGAGAGAGAGAGAGAGAGAGAGTGAGGGAGGGAGAAGGAGAGAGACAGAGGGTAGAAGTATGGGATGAGAGGGGAGATATATAGGTAAGGGAAATAATGGTTTAGAGGATAAGCGATAGAGAGGTAGAAAGTGAGAGGGATATAGGGAAAGAGGGATAGCAAATAATAGAAATGGGATATCATGTATGAACGTGAGAAAGGTAGAGAGAGAATGGAGGATAGAAGAAGTGAAAAATAGTGTCAACCTCAAACAAAAATAGATATTAAGGATATAGGGGAAAAGGGAGGGGGAAGTGAAGGAGCAAGAACGAGTGAGAGAGGGAGAGATAGGAGGAAGAGACAGATAGAGTGAGAGAGCTAAAAACAGAGGCAAAAAGGGAGACATTTAGAGGGAGAAATAATATAACATGAGAGGGTGAGTGCCGAATTATGGGAGAGAGGGGGTAATATAGGGAAAAATCATAGAGAGATAGAAAAAGGAGATATGAAAAGAGATAGAGGGGAGAGGAAGGAAGATAAAGAACATGGGTGAGGGGAATTTCTTATGCAAAAAATCACAGGCTTTCATGCAAGTTATTGAAATCATTTCCCCTTTTTTAGGTACCCCGTGCTCTACATGCTCACCACTATCGAAAATTCTATTTTCCTCTTTGTTATGATTAAGGTCTTGCCGCCAGGGTTACAGTCCTTTGAGACAGAACTTTCGAGTGGCTTGTTCATTTCACTTACTGGCATGTTTATGCCGAACTTGGCTTCCGAGCAGACTTTCCAGATACTAAACATTTTTATGATCACTTTGTCATTAAATTCTTTTAATTGAATTATACTCATTCTCTTAGAATCATATTCTCATGTTTATTGGAGTCCTTGGGTTAGAAAATTTCCGGACACATTTTTTTCATATATATGTATATATAAGTAGTTCTTTGTGGCATATTTCCTTTTGCTCTTTCACTTAAACTGATCAAATTTTCCTGATGGGATTCTTCCCAAGTTTCTATTTTTGTTTGAGGAATTCTTGAACGAAAAAGTACTGCATACTTATTTATAATATAGTTCATTGTTTGTTCTTAAGATTTATGTACCATCCTATTTAAATATGCGTTGGTAAATTCCATGGCTGTAGAAGAACTGTGGGCTTTTATTTTCCTTTGCTTTCCAATTTTCTCTGTTATATTTTCATTTTGCTCAAATTGTACCCTAGCTTGAAAGTTTTGATACTATGCCACATTTAGCATGACAATTTAATTTTCAAAGTTTATCAGTGGAAAATTTATTAACTAGGTAGTTTTTCTAGTTTTTATTTTCGGTTGATGAAGATGACTAGACCATCTAAACTGTCTATGTATAAATTTAGATAAGGAGTAACGATGAGTTTACGTTTGAGGTTCCCACCTCGAACCTTGAACTGATAGTTCACCTCCATTTAACTCTAAATTAACAGAACTATGTACTTCGTTATTTTCCATATATAGTACGTTTCCACCAACATATTATGCATTTTTATTTTTCCTATTTATTTTTATTTAACAACCTTTAATTGATTTAAACTCTTTCAGAGAAATAAATCCATATCAATTCCTATCATAGGCTTTACATAGTAAATTTATTATATTATTTCTTTCTTTTTTTTGTAAATTTCATAAGACTTGTCTATTTTCTATTTTGTAAAGAGCAAGTTGCTATACAAATTTCACAGCTAATGGTAGCTTCAACCTGCTCGAAGGAAACCAAGTCTGTTGGCCACCTCATAGAGTTAAAAGCCAACCAAAATTGGTATTGTTTTTTCCTTATACATGTGCCAATTCTTTTGTAGTTGACCCTAGCATCTCAACTTATTGCATGTTCAGGAGATGTTTTTAAATCCTTCCTATTCGCGCATTTGGTTGTATTTGTGCCTTGTTCATTTCCCACATATCCTGTTTAATCTGCTGAAGCTCGAAAATCATTGAAGGATTGACTTGATTTTCTGACATGCTCGACATCGCCTTTGCTAAAACACATTTAATTTTCCAATATGTCTTGAGAGATTATTGAAATAAAGAAACTCTTCCTCTGGTATTACCTGGGTCAGAGATAAAATATAGCCTTTCCTTTTGTTCTTTCATATCATCATCATCACTATCCCTTTCCCAACCCTATATAGTTTGACGAATATGCTTTGGAATCCCTGTTTCATAAATATTTGCTATATTTTCTAGAGTTTGTTGATGACTCTTTCTTCCTCTTTTGCTTGGACCAGCTACCTAGGGTGGCTGCAACTTCCTTCCTTTGCCTTTTTTTATTCTGTCTTGAATGGTACTGTCTAAACTTATAACTGATAGGAACCCTGTATATTGAACATTAGCAATAATATAAAACTTATGATCAATAATAAATTCCAAAAGTTTCTGATTTACCTAAATAGTGGGGCATGGTTTGCGGTTTTCAATCATTCGGATGTTAACATACTATCCCTTCTCTTTGCCAGAATAATTCCTTTGTTGAATGAACAACATAATGGTTTTTTTTTATATTAAAAACTATTTCCGCAAAATGACTTGAGTTTCGATTGACTCCAAGGAAATGAGAATTAAGATAGTGATGATTCCTGGCCATCATTTTACTGATGCAGGGGAGGGATTTATAACTGGAAGAAAACGAAATTTGAAGGGCCCCCTCTTTATCCACATAGGGGAGGGATTTATAATAGTAAGAAAACAAAATTTTAAGGGGCTTCTCTTTACCCACACAGGGGAAGGATTTATAATAGAAAGAAAACGAAATGCAGTTGGAATTACTTTTGAACTTACGGTGAAAACTGAAAAGGCAGAAAACACAAAGGAACCAAACATGTCTATGAACTTCAAGCTTTTGAATAAAGAGACTAGGCTTAACCAGACCTTTCAGAACAAAGTAAGACAAATTTCATAATAAACCTTCAAAATTATTTGTGAAGCACAGATTTACCTTATACTCCCGGATATGACTAAGGTGGAGGAGAAACAAACTAAGAAGATTACCAAGGGCCTAACTATCCAAATCTTTACAAAATTAGCAACTAAACCCATAACTTATGAAAATACTAAGATAAATATAGCGATGAATATCAGGGCTACGAAAATAGTTGGAATTTTGAAGTGAACCCCCTCTATCATTACCTGCAAACCGTGAAAAATAAAAAAATAGGTTGGAATCGACAACAGCTCTGCATGGCTAGTAATAATTTAAGATTTCATTGACAGTAGACGAACAGGGAAACTTGAGTTTGAGACTAGAGTGATGAGAACCAGAACATACCCAAAAAACGTCCACCCCTTATGCTAAAAATTTTGCATTATCAGAACTCCTATCATAGCTCTTGTCCACGATCCGGCTCTTGACTGAATTACCGTTTTGCAATAGCAAGTGAACGTTTTCAATCTCCTATCCCGTGTTTGACGACCCATCATGATCTCTTCCATGCATTTATGGTATGAAGCAAGTTTCATTGTGATTATAAGGTAGGGGCATGCGAGGTTGGTACCAGTATGCTGATCTAATTGTTGCACTAAGTGGTCAGCTGACACGCCCACCACGTGGCATCGTCATGCTGCCATCTCTTGTCTGGTGGCACCCCGATCGGGGAATTTCTTATATTATTTCTTACATTGCTACATACAGTTTTTCTTCCAAACGTTCCATATATATATATATATATATATATATATATATATATATATATATATATCTGTGTGTGTGTGTGTGTGTGTATGTGTGTGTGTTTTATTTTTACAATACTCAATTCTTTGCCTTCTAAAATTTGTCTTTTACAATGTTGTTTAAGCTAGTAAAACATAGATCTATGTTTTTTCTGTAATAACACTCCTATCTAATTCAATTAAAATAAAAATTACTCTGAATACTTATTTGAATTAGAATTCTATTGATGATGTCCGCCCTCCACTCGTTTCTACCAGCTAAGGAAATTATTCACTCTCTTCCTTAGTTAATGAGCAGAACCCCTTTTCCTCATTGGGATGTACCATTTATCCTTAGAGGAAAAGGTGTCCAACCACTTCACAATTCTTGGAATACTCTTTACTATTAGTCTTTTTTTTTAACTTTTATGGAAATACTTTTCCATAACTAATTGTGTTTCTCATAAAACAAAAATAATATTTTCTAGAAAAGTAAATGTTTCAATTTTTCTTTAAACGATAACTAAAATGACATAATACTAGTTAAACAACTAGTTAATACTTAAATCACATGTCACAGAATATCTAAAAAAAAATTATAAAGAAAAATTTAAAAGATTAAAATATAATGTTTTAATTTTCAAAAACAAAAATTATTAAGGAATTTTTAATAATTAATAATTATTAATTTTAATGTACATTACAAAAGTAAATGCATAATAAAGTGTTATCTAAATATATAATAACCTTGGCTATATCTAATTTATTCAATCCATTTTTTTTTATTGTGGTTATTGTCAAAGTTGCTCTAAAAAATTAATATTTTTATTTTAAGATGTTTGTTAGTTTTGGATAGTCTTTTTCTTTGGTCTTTTGAAGAGTTAAATTTGACAATTGTCCATGTAAAATTTGATCTTATTCATATCACAATATTTTTGGTAACTTAGTTTATTTGTTAGTATTTACAGTTGTTTGAAGATCAATTTATGATGTATGTATTTTTTTGTTCAATATAAAAAAACTCTTTTCTTTCTCGGAAAAAATGCTAACTATATATTTTTTATAAACAATTCTTTTTTTCCATTATTCTTTAAAATAATATCATAATGAAATATATATATATATTGCAAACATCAAATTAGAAGTAATATCCATTTAATGGGATGATTTGATTGATTTTGTTTTAATATTTTATGATACATATTGGTATCCTACCCTATTCTTAATAAAAATAATAAATATTATAATAAATTAGAGATTAAGGTTTTTATTTGTGAGGAAAAAACTGATTTGTTAGATTTAATTTTCATTTTTTGTTAAACACACTCATGGTAAAATACACACAAGGGGTAAGATAAGCATTGATTGCCTTCCCATTAACCATATATGTCTATTTATAGCATAATGGGGTGACCCTTGGATTCCACATTCCAAGGTCACCTGGACTTCATTTGTCCATTCTGCTTCCACACCTACCCATTGAGGTTTAGGTGTCCAACATTCCCCCCCCTTAATCCGAAGGGGTATGCATGAATCCAAGAAGAGAGTTGTAATAAAAATATACAAAGTATGCATGGCAACAGTTAGGCTGAATCAACTCTATGAAATAAAGAGGTGGTTTAAGGATGACCACCAACACTGGAACGCTTAGTGCAGTTCCCAGAACCCTTCCAAATCTAGCAAGAAGCTGAGGGCTTCCACTAGAGGAAGTGTCCCTCATATTTGAAGAGGGATACCTTCAACCTAGAAGAAGGGAGGTCTACAACTTGTGATGGTTTAAGGATGACCACCAACACTGAAATGCTTAATGCATTTCCAAGAACTCTACCAAATCTGGTAAGAAGTTGAAGTCTTCTGTTAGAGGAAGTGTCCCGAATTCATTGAAGAGAAAGAATATCAGCCTCGCATGGATGGTTTAAGGTTGTCCACCAACTGAATGAATGCTCATGGGCATTCGTGTCTCTGGCTACAACTATGAATCTGGAATGACAAGTTGTGGCTCAGTCTCACTTGAACTGTATTGTCTCTAACTACAAATCTAAATCTGGAATGAGATTTTGTGGCTCAGGCTCACTTAATGTGGCTTCGAATCTTGTAGATGACCACCTGTCAAGTACAAGGTGAGATGATGGCGAAAAATAAACTGCAATATTGTTCAATATTCTAGAACAAGTTATGACATGTGACTTAAACATATTCTTGGCTATTGATGCCCATTGCCAAGAAGTGACCATACAAGATGAATCTTTGCTCTTGCAGGAGGCTTTTTTCTAAAGTATCTGTGTGAAGAATGGGTGTCTTGACCATAATTCTTGCAAGGGTGAAGATAAAAACAATGATATTTCATATGGCTAACTCGATCACAGTGTTAGCATTTTTCAATCTATTGTTGCTTCTTTGGAAGAGGAGAAGGATCTAGAACAACTTGATACATGGTCCATTACTAGCTATCTCATTGCCAAAATGATGCTAGAAGACCCTTCTCATGTGGGCATGATTTCATTAGGTGAGGACCACAAAATAAAAAAGCCCTGTCTTACCATATCCGTTTCCTGGACTTGTTAGTCATTTCTAAATATATATGATGATATGATATTATTCTTACAAAAAATGAGGAGCTCTCTCTATTCCCTCTACCCACACACGCACCTTATTTTGCATAAATTTTATTAACACCGGAATGCAAAGCAGACTGTAACGGCTATGACCATGCCATTGAACAATGCTATGTGACCATATCAGAGACGTTTCTGCAAATGCAGAGAATTGAGAAGACTGATAGGTTAAGAAATGATCACCTAAGAAAGGAGTTACAAAGGATGCCCAAATATAGGGACCTGTGGTATAGCTTATGAAGCGGAATTATGCAACAGATTGGGTGCTAGGGAGCAAATAATTTGACTATTTTTTAAGAAGGATCAGTGTTATTCAAGGTAGGGAAGAGCTCATCCTTATGTTTCACAATCAGGAAGAAGAAGGCCACTCATCATGGCTTTGATACCATGTTAAACACACTCATGGTAAAACACACACAAGGGGAAAGATAAGCATTGATTGCCTTCCCATTAACCATAGATTTATATTTATTCAAGGCAAGGAAGAGCTCATCCTTATGTTTCACAATTAGGAAGAAGAAGGCCACTCATCATGGCTTTGATACAATGTTAAACACACTCATGGTAAAACACACACAAGGGGAAAGATAAGCATTGATTACCTTCCCATTAACCATAGATTTATATTTATATTACAATGGGGTGACTCTTGGATTCCACATTCCAAGGTCACTTAGAATCCATTTGTCCATTCAGTTTCCCCACCTACTCATTGAGGATTAGGTGTCCTACATTTTTAAATTTATAAATATAACTTAACAATATTCTAATTTTAATTTTCAAATACTTTAATATTTATTTATTTTTTAAAGTTAAATTTATAATTTTTATATTCAAATTTTAATATATTATTATATTCTATATCATATTAAACAATAATTATTCATTTTTAAATTTTTCAATTACTTATAATTATGTAATTATTAAGTGGTTACAAGAGTATTTTAAATGAAGGAAAGGAAATGGAGAAAGAGGGGTGAGAGGGAGAGGGAATAGAGAGAGTGAGGGAGATAGAGAGATGGGGAGAGGGAGAAAGGGAGTGAGAGAGAAGGAGAGGGAGAGTGAAAGGGTTGGTGAGAGAGTTGGAGGGAGTGAGGTATAGAGAAAGGGTAGAGGGAGAGGGAAATGGAGGGGGAGGAAGAGAGGGAGAGAGAGAGAGAGAGAGAGAGGAGAGAAGACTGAGAGAGGGTGAAACAGGGGGAGTGACAGGGGGAGAGACATGGGGAGGAAGGAGGAGAGAGAGAGGGGGGTGGTGGAGAGGGAGAGAGAAAGAGAAGTGAGAGGGAGAGGGAGGTGGAGAGAGAGAGAGGGGATACTGAGAGAGAGGGGAGAGGGAGGGAGGGAGGTGGAGGGAGAGAGGAGGGAAGGTGAGAGGGAGACATGGGGAGAGGGAGATGGAGGGAAAGGGAGAGGGAGAGGGAGGGGGGAGATGGATAGAAAGAGAAGGGAGAGGGGGAGACGAAGACATGGGGGAGAGGGAGAGGGAGGCAGAGGAAGAGGGATGGAGAGGTATAGGGAGAGGAGGAGTGCAAGGGGGAGGGGAGAGAGTGAGAGGGGAGGGGGTGAGAAGACAAGATGGAGAGAGAGGGAAGAGAGGGAGAGAGAAAGGGAGAGGAGGAGGAGGAGGAGGAGGAGAGTGGGTGGAGAGAGGGAGAGAGAGAGAGGGGAGGAGATGAGTAGGCGGAGGGAGAGGTAGAGATAGCGGGGAAAGATCGGGGACAGGTAGAGGTAGAGAGAGGGGAGGGAGGGAGAGGGAGAGGGGGGGGGAGAAAGAGGAAGAGGGAGAGTGAGAGAGTTGGGGAGAAGGAGGGAGGGGGAGGCAGAGGGGGAGAGAAGGAGAGATGGGGAGAGGGGGGGAGAGGGATATGGAGATGGAGAGATGTTACACTAAAAACTGTCATCTTGACATTTTACTATGAGTATGAGCTCATTATTACTCATACTTCCTCCTTTTGCAAGTCTAACATATCAGCTCCTCATGTCAAGCTTTCAAAATCAGAGAAAAGTTCCTAAAAATCCCCTAAACATTGGTATCGCACTTTCTCTATTCATTTCCTACGGTCCCGCACCTAATGTTAAGCTTGCCTGCGAAACCATACCGCACGTTCTTTGTGTTATGGGTGCGAACCTCTGTAAAACTCAAAAAGGCAAGAAAATAAAAATAAAAAGTTGATTTCAGATGAATTCTAGAAGATTCTAGATGGGAATTTTTGGGAATGGATACGCTTTGAGAAGGTTCATGCATCCCTCACTTGATGGAGCTAACCCCTTGATGTAAGGAGCTAATCCCTTTGAAGGAGGATTCTATCCCTTCATATTTGGAACAGAAAACCTCCTCTTTTCCACTATAGAAAGAGGCCTTGCGTAGCCTCAAAGGGAGTTCAAGCTTAATATATTTGAAGTTAAATGCTCTTGAGATTCAAACTCAGTTAACTAAGACTTTCTGTGAGGTTAAATCACTCATCTCTATCTGTCTTGGTTCAAAGAGTGCAATGCTTGTAAAATTAGAAGAGATTCCTGCTTCGGACCCCGGGAAAACCTGCACGACATCAAGGCACAGGTTGTAAAGGTTTTCTTAATTTGAATTTAGTACAAATATACTCATTTCTCTCATTAAACTGTCTATTTATGGTTTATTTCATAAATTCCTTGATCATTATGATAAGCATGGTTTATAATAATGTCTATACAGGTGTTGTGTAATCTTTTTTCTTGTTTGTGACTGCAGATTCACGAGGAACGTTCTTTCAAGTGCACGGGAAGGACTTCAACGAGATCAAGCAAGCGCTGGACATAAGGTAGGCCCTACACCTATGTAGTGTTGTTATGAATCTTATATTCTTAGAGAAAGATTAGTATAATTGGTTGTTTGTTGCTAGTTACTTTTAGTACTAGAGAGATCGGTCTTGTCCGCAAGACGGATTAATCTACACAACAAAATGGCGACTCCACTGGGGAAAGAACTTGTTGTTTTTGGTTCTCTTTTATTTTTGATTTGAGGAAACATTTTTTCCTAGTTTTTGATTGACACATATCTGTCTGGGTAATTTATATTTTCCCTGTTTTTGAAAATTTAGAAATATTTTAAGTTTTTCTATAATTTTTCCTAAGACCGCGCTTTGGCCTACTTTGACAGTGCGGGCAGGTTCGCACTTTCTCTAGAGAATACAGTGCGGGACCGCACCTGTCAATACTGGTTGCCTGCGGACCCTGTAAAAATTTTAGAAAATCTCTAGATTTCTTTCTCTAGTTTATTTTTAGATCTTTGGTTTCTGCCCAGACTGATTATTGTTTCTATCAAGAATTTTTTGTGAATGAACTCCAACAATGTTGATGTTTTGATGATTTTCTAGAAGATTTTGCAGATTTTGCAGTTTGGATTGTTTTTTCCACTTGGTCTTTGTAGCGATTCGAACTTTCGACAATTTGCAGTATCTCATATTACATTGATCTCTTTTTGTCCTTTGAATCCGACCTGATTGTGAAAACATCCTTTATTAAGAAATTGAGCCTTTTGTTTCTTTGCAAGTCTTCGAAAAAACTAGATTGAAAGTTTTGAATTTCATTTTTATAAAAAAAAACATATTTTGAGTGTTTTTGATCTGTTTGTTATTCTGAATGAATAGATTCTTAGTTTGCTGAACAACTAAGGAAAACATTCTTTAAAAAAAATCTAAAAGCTTTTACTCAATTTAGATTTTAGATCTCAAGATTAGATTTCGTAGTTTTGAGTAGTTTTAGTTTTTGTAGCTTTCTTTCAAAGGAAAATTGTTTTTGTAGCTTTTAGTTTGGAAAGGAAAAGGATTTTTGTTATGCGCTTTGATCATTTATCTTATTATTGAAAAGACAAGGTAGTTTCTTTCAATTATTTTTCATGTTTAAAGAAGGAATTAAAAGGATTGCATTCTCCAACTCTTTCTTTAGATAGCAAGTTCATTGAAAGAAAAAGAATTGATTATCATTCTAGGTGCATTTTAGTGTTTTTTGGAAGTCGAGTCTTCACATCATCCAAAGTTTCATTTCCACACCCATTGACTTAAGAAACAGCACCTAAAAGTAACGCTTAATTAAAATTCATCTAGTAATCTTTTTTCTAGGGCTCTTATCGCCAACATAGCTTAGGCTAGTATCTTGGAGTAGGTAGTAATTAACTCTCCAAGATAGCTAAAACAAACAAGTAGACAAATCTTGCGGTAGGAAGAATTCCAGTTGTTGCATGTATGCTCTGGGAAGCTCCTCTTAAAGGAGTTAAGCACGAGATCATATCTGAACCAGTGAGGTAATCAATCCTTCCTAATTGGGAACGATAGAAGATATACACGTATTAAAAATGGTAAACCTCGGATAGACCATTGTCGAGGAGCCAGGGGTCACTTGTCGGTAAACCTTGGATTATTTCAAGGAGCCTTCAAGGGGATTGAGCTTTGTTACTCTACCCTTGCGTGTGTGTCGGATCGTAGACTGTTCCCCCAGGTATATTTGTTTCAGTTGGTAACCTTAGTGGCTATAATCTTTAGGATTCCTTCCTAAGGTGACGGTGGAGGGAAGATCCCACTGTACCTGGAACAGAGGTCGACTAGACTCACTTGGACTCTCCGGAGATTTATCTTCACTCGAGATGGTATAGTGGAGAAACTTGCATCGGTCTGTTTCATTAAGCAGGTTGTCGGGGTAAGTGTTCCAACCGCCCTTTTCATGTTAAAATTCTACTAAGTTGGATTTCATCACCAACTAGTGTTTTTAGTACGGAAAGTTACCTGTTTGTGTGTGGTTTGAACTCTTATATTTTTAAGCGAATGATTCAATTGTTTGTTTCTTAGAAACTTTAGGTGTTTTTCAATGAATTTTTTTTTTGTTTGCGTGTGATTAGATAATCTTTAATCGTGGCGGAATTGCCAAGACAATCCCAGAGAATACAAGGGAAACCCCCTGAATATTTACCAAGTCAACTTGAAGGGCTTCGTGCTCTGGTAGCATCCAGTAGCAGTAGAATTAGATCAACAGAAATTGGAAGTTCATCTATAGTTATACATCCTCATCATCAAATACCTACAACAAAATACATTCAAGAACCGATTTCAGTTTCTGAAGTTACTGAAAGTATTTCTCCTTCTGGTGAATTATCTGACGAACCTAAAATCTCTGAACCTGAAACTGAATCTTCTGTTTTGGAAACATCCTCAGGATTTATTACACCAACTTCTAGCGATCCAGGTTCACCTAGGGTAAGAAGTATCGTTACAGACAATCTTCCCTCTGGACTTATTTCTATTGAAGAACTTACTAATCCAGATGAAGACATATCTCTTCCCGACTCCCCTCAATCGTTAAATCTTAGGGAGCGTGAATCTATTTTCTATAGCCCCATTCGAACTAATCCTTGGTATCTCTCTTTAACGAACTTTTTAGAGAATCCGGGTCTTGCTTTTTATCCACCTCGAATTCCATTTCATCCTACACCCAGAGGTTATTATCCGTCATCTTTTATGGCTGGAGAGTCATCCATGTTTTCTCAAACGCCTGAATCATTTTTACATGGTGGTCCTTCTGTTCCTTCAGGATATCAGTCTTTGTCTGGTACTTTCTCGGGAGCAACTCCTCAACCCATCGAAAACGTGTTATCATTTAGTCTTGATGGACTTAAAATTGAAACGTCGAACGCAGAGCAAATTTTTATGATGTCTGGTAATTATGAGGGAGAGAGGAGGGGAGAAGGAGGGACGAGGAGGCAGAGGGGGAGAGAAGGAGAGAGGGGGAGATGGGGGGAGAGGAATATGGAGATGGAAAGGGAGACAAAGAGAGAGGGGGAGTGGGAGAGGGACAGGGTGAGAGGGGAGAGGGAGAGAGGGGGAGAGACAGAGAGGGAGAGAGAGGGAGAGGGAGAGAGAGGGAGGGATAGGGAGAGGGAGAGAAAGGGGAAGGAGAGAGGGAGGGAGGGAGGGAGCGAGGGAGGGAGAGGTGAAGGGTAGGAGAAGGAGGGAGGGGGAGAGGGAGATGGGGAGAAGGAGAGAGAGGGAGAGGGAGAGAGAGGGGGAGAGAGAGACAGAGAGAGGGAGAGGGAGATAGAGGGAGGGGGGAGGAAGAAGGATAGAGAGAGCTGGGAAGAGAGAGAGGGAGAGGCAGAGAGAGGGAGATGGAGGGATAGGGAGATAGAGAGAGGGAGGGAGAGTGGCAGAGGGGGAGATAGAGAGAGGGAGGGAGGGGCGGAGGGTGGCAGAGGGGGAGATAGAGAGAGGGAGAGGGAGAGAGAGAGGGATATAGGGAGCGGGAGGGAGAGAGACAGAGTGAGGGAGAGAGAGAGAGGGAGTGAGGGGGATAGAGAGTGAGGGAGTGGGGGAGAGAGAGGGGAGGGGAGATAGAGGGGGAGGAAGAGAGAGAGATAGAGAGAAAAAGACAGAGTGGAGAGGGAGTGGGGGTGGGGCGGAGGGGAGGAAGAGAGTGGAGAGGGAGCGGGGGGGGTGGAGGGCGGCAGGACATAGAGGGTTGGGGGACAGGGAGAGGGAGAGGGAGACATAGAGAGAGAGAGACAGAGAGAGAGATAGAGAGAGAGAGGAGAGAAGGAGGAGAGAGGACAAAGAGAGGGAGAGATAGAGGGAGTGAAAGAGGGAGAGATAGGGGGAGGGAGGAGGAGAGAGACAGGGGGGTGGTGGATAAGGAGAGAAAAAGCGAAGTGAGAGGGAGAGGGAGAGGGAGAGATAGAGAGCGGGGGAGGGAGAGAGAGAGGGGGGTGGTGGAGAAGGAGAGAGAAAGCGAAGTGAGAGGGAGAGGGAGGGAGAGGGAGGGAGGGAGAGAGGGAGAGAGAGAGGAGGTATGGAGAGGGAGAGAGAGGGGTAGGGAGGAGTGGTGGGGGAGAGAGGGAGGTAGGTAGATGAATGCAGAGGGAGTGAGATATAGATGGAGAGGGAGGTGGAGGGGGAGAGGGAGGGAGAGGGAGTGTGGTAAGGAGGGGGGAGAGGGAGCAGGAGGGATAGGGGCAAAGTGAGAGGAGGAGAGAGAGATAGAGGGGGAAGAGAGGGAGGGAGAGAGAGGAGAGAAGGGGAGATGGAGATAGGGGGGAGAGGGAGAGGGAGGAGGAGGGGGAGGGAGATGGAGGGACAGGGAAAGAGAGAGGACGGAGGCGGAGAGGGATGTTGAGAGAGATGGGGGGATGGATCTGGAGGGAGGGGGACGGAGAGGGAGAGAGAGTGTGGGGGAGGCAGAGAGGGGGCGGGAGAGGGAGGTGGGAGAGTGAGAGAGAGGTGGGGGGGAGATGGAGGAGGACGCGGAGGGAGAGGGAGAGATGGGAGACAGGGAGAGGTAGAGAGAGGGGAGGAAGACAGAGGCAGAGGGAGAGAGGGGGGAAGAAACAGGGAGAGGGAGAGAGGGGGGGATAAGGAGGGAGGGGGAGGCAGAGGGGGAGAGAAGGGGAGAGGGGGAGATGGAGGGAGAGGAATATGGAGATGGAGAGGGAGACAGAGAGAGATGGGGAGTAGGAGAGGGACAAGGAGAGAGGGGAGAGGGAGAGAGGGGGAGAGATAGAGAGGGAGAGAGAGGGAGCGAGAGAGGGAGACAGAGGGGAAGGAGAGAGAGAGGGAGGGATGGAGGGAGAGGGAGAGGGAGAGAGAGAGAGAGAGAGGGCGAAGAGAGGGAGAGAGAGAGAGAGAGATAAATAGAGGAGGAGGGGGAGAGGAAGGGTAGGTGAAGGAGGGAGAGGGAGATGGGGAGGGAGAGAGAGAGAGAGAGAGAGAGAGAGGGAGAGGGAGATAGAGGGAGGGGGGAGGAAGAAGGAGAGAGAGAGCTGGGAAGAGAGAGAGGGAGAGGCAGAGAGAGGGAGATGGAGGGATAGAGAGATAGAGAGAGGGAGGGAGGGTGGTATAGGGGGAGATAGAGAGAGAGAGGGACGGTGGCAGAGGGGGAGATAGAGAGAGGGATAGGGAGAGAGAGAGGGAGATAAGGAGCGGGAGGGAGAGAGACAGAGTGAGGGAGAGAGAGAGATAGAGTGAGGGGGATAGAGAGAGAGGGAGTGAGGGAGATAGAGAGGGGAGGGGAAAGAGAGGGGGAGGAATAGAGAGAGATAGAGAGACAAAGAGAGAGCGGAGAGGGACCGAGGGGGAGGGGAACGGAGAGGGAGCCAGAGAGAGAGAGAGGTGATAAGTAGGAGAGGGGGAGAGAGAAAGATAGAGGGGAGGGAGCAGGACATAGAGGGTGGGGGGACAGGGAGAGAGAAAGAGAGAGAGGGAGAGAGAGGAAGGAGAGGGGGAGAGAGGGAGAGGGAGAGAAAGAGAGATATCTGGAGAGGGAGAGAGGGTGAGAGAGAGAGAGGGTGAGAAAGGGAGAGGGAAATAGACAGAGTGAGGGAGATAGAGAGATAGGGAGAGAGAGAAAAGGAGTGAGAGAGAGGGAGAGGGAGAGGGAGAGTGAAAGGGTTGGTGAGAGAGTTGGAGGGAGAGAGAGATAGAGAAAGGGTAGAGGGAGAGGGAAAGGGAGGGGGAGGAAGAGAGGGAGAGGGAGAGGGAGAGAGAGGGGGAGAGGGAGAGAGATGAGAGAAGGAGGAGAGAGGACGAAGAGAGGAAGAAACAAGGGGATTGAGAAGGGGAGAGACATGGGGAGGGAGGAGGAGAGAGAGAGAGGGGGGGGGGGTGGTGGAGAGGGAGAGAGAAAAAGAAGTGAGAGGGAGAGGGATTGGGAGAGAGAAAGAGCAGATAGGGAGAGAGAGAGAGGGAGGTAGGGAGAGAGAGAGGGGGAGGGAGAGGGAGAGGGAGACGAGGGATAGGGAGCATGAGAGGGAGAGTTAGGGAGATGAAGGTAGAGGGAGTGAGATATAGATGGAGAGGGAAGTGGAGGGGGAGAGGGAGGTGGAGGGAGAGTGGTCAGGATGAGGGAGAGGGAGGGGGAGGAGGAGGGGGGAGAGGGAGGGGGAGAGGGAGGTGGAGCGTGAGAGGAGGAGAGGGAGAGGGAGGGGGAGGAGGAGGGGGGAGAGGGAGGGGGAGAGGGAGGTGGAGCGTGAGAGGAGGAGAGGGAAGAGAGGGAGGGAGAGAGGCGTAGAGGGAGAGACAGGGGAAGAGAGGGAGGGAGAGAGAGGATGGAAGGCGAGAGGGAGACAAGGGGGAGAGGTAGATGGAGGGAGAGGGAGAGGGAAGGTGGAGACAGAGAGAAAGAGAGGGGAGAGGGAGAGAGAGATGAGGGAGGGGGAGTGAGATACATGGGGGAGAGGGAGAGGTACAGAGAGGGAGAGTGGGGAGAGGTATAGGGAGAGGGGTAGTGCAAGGGGAGGGGTGAGAGAGAGAGGGGAGGGGGTCATAGGATGAGAGGGAGAGAGGAGGAAGATAGGGGGAGAGAGAGAGAGGAGGAGGAGGAAGAGAGAGGGTGAAGAGAGGGAGGGAGAGAGAGGCGGCAGGGAAGGGAAGAGACAAGGGGGTAGGGGGCGAGCGAAATGGAGAGGGAGAGAGAAAGATAGGGGAGATGGAGGGAGAGGGAGAGGGAGAGGGAGAGAGAAAGATAGGGGAAAGGGAGAGAGAGAGAGAGAGAGAGAGAGGGAGGGAGAGAGAGAGGAGTGGGGCAGGAAGGGGGAGGGAGATGGAGAGGGAGAGGGAGATGGAGGGAGAGGGAGTGGGAGAGGGAGGGAGAGCGAGAGTGAGGGGAAGGGGGAGCGAGAGGGAGAGGAGGAAGGGGGAGTAGGAGAGGGAGAGGGAGGGATAGGGAGTGAGATGGAGAGGTAATGGTAGAGTGAGGAAGAGGGAGTTGGAGGAGGAGGTGGGAGAGGGATGGAGAGGGAGGGGGAGGAGGAGGGAGGGATAAGGCGAGGGTGAGAGGGAGAGAGAGGGGGAAGAGAGGGAGATGGAGGAATAGGGGGAGCAAGAGAGGGAGAGAGAGGGGCAGGGTGAGAAATAGAGAGAGAGAGGAGAGGAGGAGAGAGGGCGGAGATAGAGAGAGGGAGATAGAGGGGGAGGGATGGGGAGAGAGAGGGGGGAGTGGGAGAGGGAGACCAAGATGTAGAGAGAAAGAGAGGGGAGAGGGAGGGAGAGGGAGAGGTAGAGAGAAAGAGAGGAGAGAGAGAGGGGGGGGGGGATAGGGAGAGAAAGGGAGGGAGAGAGGGAGAGAGAGAGAGAGGGGGAGGGGGGCGGGAAGGTGGAGGGAGATGGATATGGAGGGGGAGGGGGACGGGGAGGGGTACGGGGAGGGAGAGGTGAAGCGGGAGAGGGAGAGGGAAGGAGATGGAGGGAGAGGGAGGAGGAGGAGGATGTGGGAGAGAGAGGGGGGAGGGGGAGGAGGGAGAGGGAAAGAGAGGGAGAGGGGGAGGGTGAGAGGAGAAAAGGGAGAGAGATGGGGGAGAGAGGGAGGGAGAGACAAGGGGGAGGGGGATAGGGAGACAACGGGGAGAGGGAGTGAGAGGGGGGGGTTGGGGTAGGGGGAGCAGGAGAGGGAGAGGGATAGTGAGAGGGGAGAGTAAGAGGGATGGGGGGGCGGAAGAAGGAGAGGGAGAGAGAGAGAAAGAAAGGGGAGAGGGAGAGGGAGAGGGGAAGAGGGGAAGAGGGAGAGGGGTAGGGAGAGAGAGAGAAAAAGAGATGGGAGAGGGAGAGGGATAGGGGGTGAGGGGGAGAGGGAGATGGATAGGGAGAGAGAGAAAGAGAGGGGAGAGGGAAAGGGATATGAGTAAGGGGGAGAGGGAGAGGGATAGGGAGGGGGTAGAGGGAGGGGAGGGAGAGAGAGGGGGGAGAGAGGGAGAGGGAGAGGGAGGGGGTGGGGGAGAATTAGGGAGGGGGTGGGGGAGAGGGATAGAGAGAAAGAGGGAAAGTAGGAAAGGGAGGGAGCATAATGTATACGCAAAGAGGGAGAAAGAGGGGGAGAAAAATAGAAGAGAGTGATTGATAAATGGAGAGAGAGAGACTAGGTGGGGGGGAGAGTGAGAGAGAGAGGAGTGAGGGAGTGGGAAGGGAAGAAAGAGGGAGAGGTGGTGAGAGAGAGAGAGAGAGAGAGAGAGAGTGTGTGTGAGTGAGGGAGAAGGAGAGAGATAGAGGGTAGAAGTATGGGATGACAGGGGAGAGATATAGGTAAGGGAAATAATGGTTTAGAGGATAAGTGATAGAGAGGTAGAAAGTGAGAGGGATATAGGGAAATAAGGAGACATGAAGAGAGTACTAGAATCTGAAAAATATGGTGCAAATAATAGAAATGGGATATCATGTATGAACGTGAGAAAGGTAGAGAGAGAATGGAGGACAGAAGAAGTGAAAAATAGTGTCAACTTCAAACAAAAATAGATATTAAGGATATAGGGGAAAAGGGAGGGGGAAGTGAAGGAGCAAGAACGAGTGAGAGAGGGAGAGATAGGTGGAAGAGATAGATAGAGTGAGAGAGCTAAAAACAGAGGCAAAAAGGGAGACATTTAGAGGGAGAAATAATATAACATGAGAGGGTGAGTGCCGAATTATGGGAGAGAGGGGGTAATATAGGGAAAAATCATAGAGAAATAGAAAAAGGAGATATGGAAAGAGATAGAGGGGAGAGGAAGGAAGATAAAGAACATGGGTGAGGGGAATTTTTTATGCAAAAAATCACAGGCTTTCATGCAAGTTATTGAAATCATTTCCCCTTTTTTTAGGTACCCCGTGCTCTACATGCTCACCACTATCGAAAATTCTATTTTCCTCTTTGTTATGATTAAGGTCTTGCCACCAGGGTTACAGTCTTTTGAGACAGGACTTTCGAGTGGCTTGTTCATTTCACTTACTGGCATGTTTATGCCGAACTTGGCTTCCAAGCAGACTTTCCAGATACTGAACATTTTTATGATCACTTTGTCATTAAATTCTTTTCATTGAATTATACTCATTCTCTTAGAATCCTATTCTCATGTTTATTGGAGTCCTTGGGTTAGAAAATTTCCGGACACATTTTTTTCATATATATGTATATATAAGTAGTTCTTTATGGCATATTTCGTTTTGCTCTTTCACTTAAACTGATCAAATTTTCCTTACGGGATTCTTCCCAAGTTTCTATTTTTGTTTGAGGAATTCTTGAACGAAAAAGTACTGCATACTTATTTATAATATAGTTCATGGTTTGTTCTTAAGATTTATGTACCATGTTATTTAAATGTGTTGGTAAATTCCATGGCTGTAGCCGAACTGTGGGCTTTTATTTTCCTTTGCTTTCCAATTTTCTCTGTTATATTTTCCTTTTGCTCAAATTGTACCCTAGCTTGGAAGTTTTGATACTATGCCACATTTAGCATGACAATTTAATTTTCAAAGTTTATCAGTGGAAAATTTATTAACTAGGTAGTTTTTCTAGTTTTTATTTTCGGTTGATGAAGATGACTAGACCATCTAAATTGTCTATGTATAAATTTAGATAAGGAGTAACGATGAGTTTAGGGTTGAGGTTCCCACCTTGAACCTTGAACTGATAGTTCACCTCCATTTAACTCTAAATTAACAGAACTCTGTACTTCGTTATTTTCCATTTATAGTACGTTTCCACCAACATATTATGCATTTTTATTTTTCCTATTTATTTTTATTTAACAACCTTTAATTGATTTAAACTCTTACAGAGAAATAAATCCATATCAATTCCTATCATAGGCTTTACATAGTAAATTTATTATATTATTTCTTTCTTTTTTTGTAAATTTCATAAGACTTGTCTATTTTCTATTTTGTAAAGAGCAAGTTGCTATACAAATTTCACAGTTAATGGTAGCTTCAACCTGCTCGAAGGAAACCAGGTCTGTTGGCCACCTCATAGAGTTAAAAGCCAACCAAAATTGGTATTTTTTTTTCCTTATACTATTAGCTAATATCCCTTTGCTATGTCCATAAAAACTACAAATAAAACAGAGCATATACTTAATGTCTTCACAAAACATACAAAACTAAATTTAATGAAGTGTTAACCATTTGAAGAATCTACAGGTGCCAATTCTTTTGCAGTTGACCCTAGCATCTCAACTTATTGCATGTTCAGGAGATGTTGTTAAATCCTTCCTATTCGCGCATTTGGTTGTATTTGTGCCTTGTTCATTTCCCGCATATCCTGTTTAATCTGCTGAAGCTCGAAAATCATTGAAGGATTGACTTGATTTTCTGACATGCTCAACATCGCCTTTGCTAAAACACATTTAATTTTCCAATATGTCTTGAGAGATTGTTGAAATAAAGAAACTCTTCCTCTGGTATTACCTGGGTCAGAGATAAAATCTAGCCTTTCCTTTTGTTCTTGCATATCATCATCATCACTATCCCTTTCCCAACCCTATATAGTTTGACGAATATGCTTTGGAATCCCTATTTCATAAATATTTGCTATATTTTCTAGAGTCTGCTGATGACTCTTTCTTCCTATTTTGCTTGGACCAGCTACCTAGGGTGGCTGTAACTTCCTTCCTTTGCCTTTTTTTATTCTGTCTTGAATGGTACTGTCTAAACTTATAACTGATAGGAACCCTGTATATTGAACATTAGAAATAATATAAAACTTATGATCAATAATAAATTCCAAAAGTTTCTGATTTACCTAAATAGTGGGGCATGGTTTGCGCTTTTCAATCATTCGGATGTTAACATATTATCCCTTCTCTTTGCCAGAATAATTCCTTTGTTGAATGAACAACATAATGGTTTTTTTTATATTAAAAACTATTTCCGCAAAATGACTTGAGTTTCGATTGACTCCAAGGAAATGAGAATTAAGATAGTGATGATTCCTGGCCATCATTTTACCGATGCAGGGGAGGGATTTATAGTAGGAAGAAAACGAAATTTGAAGGGGCCCCTCTTTATCCACATAGGGGAGGGATTTATAATAGTAAGAAAACAAAATTTTAAGGGGCTTCTCTTTACCCACGCAGGGGAAGGATTTATAATAGAAATAAAATGAAATGCAGTTGGAATTACTTTTGAACTTACGATGAAAACTGAAAAGGCAGAAAACACAAAGGAACCAAACATGTCTATGAACTTCAAGCTTTTGAATAAAGAGACTAGGCTTAACCAGACCTTTCAGAACAAAGTAAGACAAATTTCATAATAAACCTTCAAAATTATTTGTGAAGCACAGATTTACCTTATACTCCCGGATATGACTAAGGTGGAGGAGAAACAAACTAAGAAGATTACCAAGGGCCTAACTATCCAAATCTTTACAAAATTAGCAACTAAACCCATAACTTATGAAAATACTAAGATAAAGATAGGGATGAATATCAGGGCTGCGAAAATAGGTTGGAATTTTGAAGTGAACCCCCTCTATCATTACATGCAAACCGTGAAAAATAAAAAAATAGGCTGGACTCGACAACAGCTCTGCATGGCTAGTAAGAATTTAAGGTTTCATTGACAGTAGATGAACAGGAAAACTTGAGTTTGAGACTAGAGTGATGAGAACCAGAACATACCCAAAAAACGTCCACCCCTTATGCTAAAAATTTTGCATTATCAGAACTCCTGTCATAGCTCTTGTCCACGATCCGGCTCTTGACTGAATTACCGTTTTGCAATAGCAAGTGAACGTTTTCAATCTCCTATCCCCTGTTTGACGACCCATCACGATCTCTTCCATGCATTTATGGTATGAACCAAGTTTCATTGTGATTATAAGGTAGGGGCATGCGAGGTTGGTACCAGCATGCTGATATAATTGTTGCACTAAGTGGTCAGCTGACACGCCCACCACGTGGCATCGTCATGCTGCCATCTCTTGTCCAGTGGCACCCCGATCGGGGAATTTCTTATATTATTTCTTACATTGCTACATACAGTTTTTCTTCCAGACGTTCCACACACACACACACACACACACACACACACACACACACATATATATATCTGTGTGTGTGTGTGTGTGTGTGTGTGTTTTATTTTTACAATACTCAATTCTTTGCCTTCTAAAATTTGTCTTTTACAGTGTTGTTTAAGCTAGTAAAACACAGATCTATGTTTATTCTGTAATAACACTCCTATCTAATTCAATTAAAATAAAAATTACTCTGAATACTTATTTGAATTAGAATTCTATTGATGATGTCCGCCCTCCACTCGTCTCTACCAGCTAAGGAAATTCTTCACTCTCTTCCTTAGTTAATGAGCAGAACCCCTTTTCCTCATTGGGATGTACCATTTATCCTTAGAGGAAAAGGTGTCCAACCACTTCACAATTCTTGGAATACTCTTTACTATCAGTCTTTTTTTTAAACTTTTATGGAAATACTTTTCCATAACTAATTGTGTTTCTCATAAAACAAAAATAATATTTTTGAGAAAAGTAAATGTTTCAATTTTTCTTTAAAAAATAACTAAAATGATATAATACTAGTTAAACAACTAGTTAATACTTAAATCACATGTCACACAATATCTAAAAAAAATTTATAAAGAAAAATTTAAAAGATTAAAATATAATGTTTTAATTTTCAAAAACAAAAATTATTAAGAATTTTTTAATAATTATTAATTATTAATTTTAATGTACATTACAAAATTAAATGCATAATAAAGTGTTATATAAATATATAATAACCTTGGCTATATCTAATTTATTCAATCCATTTTTTTATTGTGGTTATTGTCAAAGTTGCTCTAAAAAATTAATATTTTAATTTTAAGATGTTTGTTAGTTTTGGATAGTCTTTTTCTTTGGTCTTTTGAAGAGTTAAATTTGACAATTGTCCATGTAAAATTTGATCTTATTCATATCACAATATTTTTGGTAACTTAGTTTATTTGTTAGTATTTACGGTTGTTTGAAGATCAATTTATGATGTATGCATTTTTTTGTTCAATATAAAAAAACTCTTTTCTTTCTCGGAAAAAATGCTAACTATATATTTTTTATAAACAATTCTTTTTTTCCATTATTCTTTAAAATAATATCATAATGAAATATATATATATATATATATATATATATATATATTGCAAACATCAAATTAGAAGAAGTAATATCCATTTAATGGGATGATTTGATTGATTTTTTTTTAATATTTTATGATACATATGGTTATCCTACCCTATTCTTAATAAAAGTAATAAATATTATAATAAATTAGAGATTAAGGTTTTTATTTGTGAGGAAAAAAATGATTTGTTAGATTTAATTTGCATTTTTTGTTAAACACACTCACGGTAAAACACACACAAGGGGTAAGATAAGCATTGATTGCCTTCCCATTAACCATAGATGTCTATTTATAGCATAATTGGGTGACCCTTGGATTCCACATTCCAAGGTCACCTGGACTTCATTTTTCCATTATGCTTCCACACCTACCCATTGAGGTTTAGGTGTCCAACATTCCCCCCCTTAATCCGAAGGGGTATGTGTGACTCCAAGAAGAGAGTTGTAATACAAATCTACAAAGTATGCATGGCAGCAGTTAGGTTGAATCAACTCTATGACATAAAGAGGTGGTTTAAGGATGACCACCAACACTGGAACGCTTAGTGTAGTTCCCAGAACTCTTCCAAATCTAGCAAGAAGATGAGGGCTTCTACTAGAGGAAGTGTCCCTCATATTTGAAGAGGGATACCTTCAACCTAGAAGAAGGGAGGTCTACAACTTGTGATGGTTTAAGGATGACCACCAACACTGGAATGCTTAATGCATTTCCTAGAACTCTACCAAATCTGGCAAGAAGCTGAAGTCTTCTGTTAGAGGAAGTGTCCCGAATTCATTGAAGAGAAAGAATATCAGCCTCACATGGATGGTTTAAGGTTTTCCACCAACTGAATGAATGCTCATGGGCATTCGTGTCTCTGGCTACAACTCTGAATCTGGAATGACAAGTTGTGGCTCAGGCTCACTTGAACTATAGTGTCTCTAACTACAACTCTGAATCTAGAATGAGATATTGTGGCTCAGGCTCACTTAATGTGGCTTCGAATCTTGTAGATGACCACCTGTCAAGTACAAGGTGAGATGATGGCAAAAAATAAACTACAAGATTGTTCAATATTCTAGAACAAGTTATGACATGTGACTTAAACATCTTCTTGGCTATTGATGCCCATTTCCAAGAAGTGATCCATCCAAGATGAATCTTTGCTCTTGCAGGAGGCTTGTTTCTAAAGTATCTGTGTGAAGAATGGGTGTCTCGACCATAATTATTGCAAGGGTGAAGATCAAAACAATGATATTTCATATGGCTAACTCGATCACAGTGTTAGCATTTTTCAATCTATTGTTTCTTCTTTGGAAGAGGAGCAGGATCTAGAAAAACTTCATACATTTTCCATTACTGGCTATCTCATTGCCAAAATGATGCTAGAAGACCCTTCTCATGTGGGCATGATTTCATTAGGTGAGGACCACAAAATCAAAAATCCCTTTCTTACTATATCCGTTTCTTGGACTTGTTAGTCATTTCTAGATATATACGATGATATGATATTATTCTTGCAAAAAATGAGGAGCGCTCTCTATTCCCTCTACCCACACACACACCTTATTTTGCATAAATTTTCTTAACACCGGAATGCAAAACAGACTGTAACGGCTACGACCATGCCATTGAACAATTTTATGTGACGATATCAGAGACGTTTCTGCAAATGCAGAGAATTGAGAAGACCGATAGGTTAAGAAATGATCACCTAAGAAAGGAGTTACAAAGGATGCCCAAATATAGGAACCTGTTGTATAGCTTATGAAGCGAAATTATGCAACAGATTGGGCGCTAGGGAGCAAATAATCTGACTATTTGTTAATAAGGATCAGTGCTATTCAAGGTAGGGAAGAGCTCATCCTTATGTTTCACATCAGGAAGAAGAAGGCCACTCATCATGGCTTTGATACCATGTTAAACACACTCATGGTAAAACACACACAAGGAGAAATATAAGCATTGATTGCCCTCCCATTAACCATAGATTTATATTTATTCAAGGCAAGGAAGAGCTCATCCTTATGTTTCACAATCAGGAAGAAGAAGGCCACTCATCATGGCTTTGATACCATGTTAAACACACTCATGGTAAAACACACACAAGGCGAAAGAGAAGCATTGATTGCCTTCCCATTAACCATAGATTTATATTGATATTACAATGGGGTGACTCTTGGATTCCACATTCCAAGGTCACTTAGACTCCATTTTTCCATTTAGTTTCCCCACCTACCCGTTGAGGATTAGGTGTCCTACATTTTTAAATTTATAAATATAATTTAACAATATTCTAATTTTAATTTTCAAATACTTTAATATTTATTTATTTTTTAAATTTAAATTTATAATTTTTATATTCAAATTTTAATAATAAATATATTCTATATCATATTAATAAATAAATTATTCATTTTAAATTTTCAATTACTTATAATTATTTAATTATTAAATTGATTTACAATCCTATTTTAAATGAGGGAAAGGGAAATGGAGAAAGAGGGTGGGAGAGGGAGAGGGAATAGAGAGAGTGAGGGAGATAGAGAGATGGGGAGAGGGAGCAAGGGAGTGAGAGAGAGGGAGAGGGAGAGTGAAAGGGTTGGTGAGAGAGTTGGAGGGAGTGAGGTATAGAGAAAGGGTAGAGGGAGAGGGAAATGGAGGGGGAGGAAGAGAGGGAGAGAGAGAGAGAGAGAGAGGAGAGAGGACTGAGAGAGGGTGAAACAGGGGGAGTGACAGGGGGAGAGACATGGGGAGGAAGGAGGAGAGAGAGAGGGGGGTGGTGGAGAGGGAGAGAGAAAGAGAAGTGAGAGGGAGAGGGAGGTGGAGAGAGAGAGAGGGGATACCGAGAGAGAGGGGAGAGGGAGGGAGGGAGGGAGGGAGGTGGAGGGAGAGAGGAGGGAAGGTGAGAGGGAGCATGGGGAGAGGGAGATGGAGGGAAAGGGAGAGGGAGAGGGAGGGGGGAGATGGATAGAAAGAGAAGGGAGAGGGGGAGACGAAGACATGGGGGAGAGGGAGAGGGAGGCAGAGGAAGAGGGATGGAGAGGTATAGGGAGAGGGGGAGTGCAAGGGGGAGGGGAGAGAGTGAGAGGGGAGGGGGTGAGAAGACGAGATGGAGAGAGAGGGAAGAGAGGGAGAGAGAGAGGGAGAGGAGGAGGAGAGTGGGTGGAGAGAGGGAGAGAGAGAGAGGGGAGGAGATGAGCTAGGCGGAGGGAGAGGTAGAGATAGCGAGGGAGAAAGATCCGGGACGGTGGGGAGTGAGAGAGGGGAGGGAGGGAGGGAGAGGAGAGGGGGGGGGAGAAAGAGGAAGAGGGAGAGAGTGAGAGAGTTGGGGAGAAGGAGGAGGGGGAGCGGGGGAGAGAAGGAGAGATGGGGAGAGGGCAGATGAATTCTAGAAGATTCTAGATAAGAATTTTCAGGAATGGATACGCTTTGAGAAGGTTCATGCATCCCTCACTTGATGGAGCTAACCCCTTGATGTAAGGAGCTAATCCCTTTGAAGGAGGATTCTATCCCTTCATATTTAGAACAAGAAACCTCCTCTTTTCCACTATAAAAAGAGGCCTTGGGTAGCCTCAAAGGGAGTTCAAGCTTAAGATATTTGAAGTTAAATGCTGTTGAGATTCAGACTCAGTTAACTAAGACTTTCTGTGGGGTTAAATCACTCATCTCTATCTGTATTGGTTCAAAGAGTGCAATGCTTGTCAAATTAGAAGAGATTCCTGCTTCGGACCCCGGGAAGACCTGCACGATATCAAGGCACAGGTTGTAAAGGTTTTCTTAATTTGAAGTTAATACAAATATACTCATTTCTCTCATTAAACTGTCTATTTATGGTTTATTTCATAAATTCCTTGATCATTATGATAAGCATGGTTTATAATAATGTCTATACAGGTGCTGTGTAATCTTTTTTCTTGTTTGTGACTGCAGATTCACGAGGAACGTTCTTTCAAGTGCACGGGAAGGACTTCAACGAGATCAAGCAAGCACTGGACATTAGGTAGGCCCTACACCTATGTAGTGTTGTTATGAATCTTATATGCTTAGAGAAAGATTAGTATAATTTGTTGTTTGTTGCTAGTTACTTTTAGTACTAGAGAGATCGGTCTTGTCCGCAAGACGGATTAATCTACACAACAAAATGGCGACTCCACTAGAGAAAGAACTTGTTGTTTTTGGTTCTCTTTTATTTTTTATTTGAGGAAACATTTTTTCCTGGTTTTTGATTGATACATATATGTCTGGGTAATTTAGATTTTCCCTGTTTTTGAAAATTTAGAAATATTTTAAGTTTTTCTATAATTTTTCCTAAGACCGCACTCTGGCTTACTTTGACAGTGCGGGCAGGTTCACACTTTCTCTAGAGAATACAGTGCGGGACCGCACCTGTCAATACTGGTTGCCTGCGGACCCTGTAAAAATTTTAGAAAATCTCTAGATTTCTTTCTCTAGTTTATTTTTAGATCTTTGGTTTCTGCCCAGACTGATTATTTTTTCTATCAAGAATTTTTTGTGAATGAACTCCAACAGTGTTGATGTTTTGATGATTTTCTAGAAGATTTTGTAGTTTGGATTGTTTTTTCCACTTGGTCTTTGTAGCGATTCGAACTTTCGACAATTTGCAGTATCTCAGATTACATTGATCTCTTTTTGTCTTTTGAATCCGACCTGATTGTGAAAACATCCTTTATTAAGAAATTGAGCCTTTTTTTTCTTTGCAAGTCTTCAAAAAAACTTGATTGAAAGTTTTGAATTTCATTTTTATAAAAAAAAACATATTTTGAGTGTTTTTGATCTGTTTGTTATTCTGAACGAATAGATTCTTAGTTTGCTGAACAACTAAGGAAAACATTCTTTAAAAAAAATCTAAAAGCTTTTACTCAATTTAGATTTTAGATCTCAAGATTAGATTTCATAGTTTTGAGTAGTTTTAGTTTTTGTAGCTTTCTTTCGAAAGAAAATTGTTTTTGTAACTTTTAGTTTGGAAAGGAAAAGGATTTTTGTTATGTGCTTTGATCATTTATCTTATTATTGAAAAGACAAGGTAGTTTATTTCAATTATTTTTCATGTTTAAAGAAGGAATTAAAAGGATTGCATTCTCCAACTCTTTCTTTAGATAGCAAGTTCATTGAAAGAAAAAGAATTGATTATCATTCTAGGTGCATTTTAGTGTTTTTTGGAAGTCGAGTCTTCACATCATCCAAAGTTTCATTTCCGCACCCATTGACTTAAGAAACAGCTCCTAAAAGTAACGCTTAATTAAAATTCATCTAGTAATCTTTTTTCTAGGGCTCTTATCACCAACATAGCTTAGGCTAGTATCTTGGAGTAGGGAGTAATTAACTCTCCAAGATAGCTAAAACAAACAAGTAGACAAATCTTGCGGTAGGAAGAATTCCAATTGTTGCATGTATGCTCTAGGAAGCTCCTCTTAAAGGAGTTAAGCACGAGATCATATCTGAACCAGTGAGGTAATCAATCCTTCCTCATTGGGAACGATAGAAGATATACACGTATTAAAAATGGTAAACCTCGGATAGACCATTGTCGAGGAGCCAGGGGTCACTTGTCGGTAAACCTTGGATTATTTCAAGGAGCCTTCAAGGGGATTGAGTTTTTTTACTCTGCCCTTGCGTGTGTGTCGGACCGTAGACTGTTCCCCCAGGTATATTTGTTTCAGTTGGTAACCTTAGTGGCTATAATCTTTAGGATTCCTTCCTAAGGTGACGGTGGAGGGAAGATCCCACTGTACCTGGAACAGAGGTCGACTAGACTCACTTGGACTCTCCGGAGGGTTATCTTCACTCGAGATGGTATAGTGGAGAAACTTGCACCGGTCTGTTTCATTAAGCAGGTTGTCGGGGTAAGTGTTCCAACCTCTCTTTTCATGTTAAAATTCTACTAAGTTGGATTTCATCACCAACTAGTGTTTTTAGTATGGAAAGTTACCTATTTGTGTGTGGTTTGAACTCTTAGATTTTTAAGCGAATGATTCAATTGTTTGTTTCTTAGAAACTTTAGGTGTTTTTCATTGAAATTTTTCTTTGTTTGCGTGTGATTAGATAATCTTTAATCGTGGCGGAATTGCCAAGACAATCCCGGAGAATACAAGGGAAACCCCCTGAATATTCACCAAGTCAACTTGAAGGGCTTCGTGCTCTAGTAGCATCCAGTAGCAGTAGAATTAGATCAACAGAAATTGGAAGTTAATCTATAGTTATACATCCTGATCATCAAATACCTACAACATAATACATTCAAGAACCGATTTCAGTTTCTGAAGTTACTGAAAGTATTTCTCCTTCTGGTGAATTATCTGACGAACCTGAAATCTCTGAACCTGAAACTGAATCTTCTGTTTTGGAAACATCCTCAGGATTTATTACACCAACTTCTAGCGATCCAGGTTCACCTAGGGTAAGAAGTATCATTACATAAAATCTTCCCTCTAGACTTATTTCTATTGAAGAACTTACGAATCCAGATGAAGACATATCTCTTCCCGACTCCCCTCAATCATTAAATCTTCGGGAGCATGAATCTATTTTCTACAGCCCCATTCGAAATAATCCTTGGTATCTCTCTTTAACAAAATTTTTAGAGAATCCGAGTCTTGCTTTTTATCCATCTTGAATTCCATTTCATCCTATGCCCAGAGGTTATTATCCATCATCTTTTATGGCTGGAGAGTCATCCATGTTTTCTCAAACGCCTGAATCATTTTTACATGGTGGTCCTTCTGTTCCTTCGGGATATCAGTCTTTGTATGGTACTTTCTCAGGAGCAACTCCTCAACCCATCGAAAATGTGTTATCATCTAGTCTTGATGGACTTAAAATTGAAACGTTGAACACAGAGCAAATTTTTATGATGTCTGGTAATATTACCAATCCTCAAACTCAAGGCAGTCAGTTTCCTTCTGGGGGACAACCTCAGGGAACTCAGTTACCGCCTGGGGGGCAACCTTAGGGTAGTCAGTTATTGCCTGGGGGGCAACCTCAAGGTAGTCAGTTACCACCCAGGGCACAACCTCAAGGTAGCTTTTTCCCAGGACAAACTGTGGAATCATATTATTTTGGGGGGAAACCCTAAGGACAGTACATTCCTCAAGGTCAACCCCAAACTCAATATGCTCCGCAGGGTCCTTATCAACCCCAGCTTCAGTACGCACCTCAGGGTTATCAACCTCAAGGGCAGTACCCAATTCAAGGTTACCAACAGCCTTCTGGTCAACCATCTTTTCAAGGAACTGGAAATTTACCACTTACTAATCAACCCTACGTTCAACCAGGTTTTGGTCCTTACGTTCAACCTTCTATGGGACAATACCTCAGAAATATGGTGTGGGATCCGTCCCAATATCAACAACCTATACAGCTTAATGTGCAGTTGCCTTATCAACCTGGCCAACCATTGATTTCTGGTTCAACCCAGCAACCTGTTTTGCCAGCTATTCAAACTCTTGCACCTAGTTCAGTTCAGCAGACTGGGCCTAGTACACCTCAGACTCCGCCTCAAACTGCTACAACTTCTGCAACGTCTGTTCAACCTGTCACACCTGTTTCTGGAGTACCTGTAGCCCCGAGTTCGGCTACCCTTGTTTCCGTGCAAATCCCTCAAGTCTCTGTACCTCAGTCAGGACCTTCAGTTTAGACTTCGGTTCAGATACCTATAGGACAAACCGGTATAAGTACAGTTGTTACAAGTCAACCTCAATTTACGTATCAACCGTACCAGGGACAGCCACAGTTCGGTCCCTATGTACAAAATCCAAGCTATCAGTATCAACTGTACCCCGCTTATACTTATCAACAACATCAGTATGGTCCGGTTCATCCTGGTTATCCGGGAGGTTACACAATACCTAATGCAAATCCAATTCCTAGTTATCCTGGGTATCCGCCTCCTGGATCTTCTTTGGCTTCTCAAGGTTTTCGTGACCCTAACCGTCAATTACCATTTATCGCAACTTTGGACTTACCTGATTTGACGTGCCTTACAAATTATCCCATTTTTTATTATCAGAACTAGCTGCCAATGCCTCACAAGTTGCCCAATGATATACCAAAATTCGAAGGTAAGTCAGGAGAGGATCCATCAAATCATGTTATGACTTATCACCTTTGGTGTGCATCTAATTCAATCATTGATGATTCGATTCGCTTACGTCTTTTCCAAAGAACCCTTATAGGTCTTGCTGCCAAATGGTACATTGAGTTACCACGCAGCTCGTTTCATAATTTCAGTCAGTTAGCAACAGCTTTCTTGACTCATTTTCAGTTGCCTGTCAGATACAACAACGGCACAAAATTATTAACTTCGCTAAAACAATCTACATCCACGTATATTTCTGATCATATTCATGAATGGCGACGTAGAAGACGTTTGGTGAAAGTTTATATTCCGGATCAAATTTTGGCAGAATGGTTTGTTAAATCATTGTTACCCAAAATCACTGAAGATGTAGCTAAGGCTGGTGTTGTTACTAAAGAGCAAGTAATTGCTCAAGCTCAGTACCTTGACCTCGTTTATACGCAGTCAGGTACTCTACATGAAAAAATCCCAGACATTCCAAAACAAGGTCAAATAGTTGCTGCTCCTTCAGGGTCTCATGCCGCTGACGGTATGATTGGTACGGTAAATTCTAAAAGTAAGAAGAAATCCTCAAAAAATTCTTCTCCAATTATAACTTTACCTGATTCCCCAAAAGGAGAATCTTCTCCCGAAGTTTCTGCCGACATTCATGTCGTTGAAACATCTACGACAAAATCAAAATCCGGTGGTAAAAAGAAGGGGAGGAACAAAAACAAAAAGAATTCGAAAGAGAAAACTGATAAAGATGAATCCAATGACTAAAAACGTAAACCTCGCTATCCTTGCTTCATTTGTGAACAAGATCATTTCACGAAAGAATGTCCATATCGAGATGAAGTTACGAAATTCGTTAAAGGATCGCAACAACCTGCTGTCTTGAAGGATCCTTTTCCAATTCAAGATAGTAATATGATTGGTTCTTCCTCGACTACTTTAGAAGAGCCTATTATGATGATGTCTCATGTAAGGATCGTGACGCGATCGCAAGATTACGGTTCTAAGAATCCTGTTGATGGCAAAGAAGCAGAGTCTTCTAATGCAAATACATCCACTACACCTCCTCCTGTTTCTGGTCCGCTACAGATCGAGAAACAAAATCCAGACTTAATGATCAAACCACCTGCTAAAGGTGTTCTTCATAAATCAGCTTTCAATCCACATGCGAGAGCTGCTCAGAATTACAACATTGTTGAAGACTTAGCTGTTTCTCCTTCAGCAATGTCGGCTTTGGAAGTGCTGCAATCATGTCCAGCACATCATAAATTATTATTGTCTGCCATAGGAGCTGTCGATGTTCAAGATTCTAACCTTATAATCTTGGATTTAGAAAATAGTACACCTCGCCTACCTCATCAAATGTCTTTCCAGATTCCAGTGTTAATAAAAAACAGACCAATCTTTCGGACTGTGATTGATGGGGGAGCTTCAACGTGTATTATGTCGATTCAGTGTTGGAAATCGATTGGTTCTCCTACACTTAACCAATCTCCGACAATTCTAAAGGCTTTTGATGGTTGAGGTTTTCAACCTTTTGGTATTTTGCAGGATTTACCCATAGGGGTCGAAGGTAAAATCGTTAATCTAGTGTGGAAGTGGTTGATGCCCCTATAGATTACAACCTTCTTTTGGGTCGTAGTTGGTCCTATGCTATGACTGTTGTTGTTTCTTCGGTCTTTCGACTCATAAAATTCCCATATCAAGGAAAGATCGTGACAATAGATCAGTTAACTTATTTCTCGTCCGACCCAACCTCTACAGAAACAATCCAGCATGTTGGTAAAACGGCTTTCCCTTATAAGGATGTTGGAGTGGGTTTGATTAAAGATTATGGTTTACTAGGAACTTTTTCCTTTCCTCCTCCTAACGTATCGCCTTCTACTGCAAATATTCACATGATTTCGTCAGACACTGTTATGTTTGATGATCCTTGGATCGTACCTTCCGAATCCGAGATTGATTCATTTGATGGCATGATACCTTTGAGTCCATTTGAAATTGCGTACCAGGCTGTACAGTCATTTTCCGACCCCTCTTCAACCGAAACTGATCCAATGAATGGGATCCATGAGGAATCACTTTCTATATCTAGTTTAGTTACAACGACATTTCCTGAACTTGTTCATACATATGAGCAAATTCGTGAGTTTTTGTCTGTTGATGATTTACCATGGGAAGATCTACATCACCGGTCTTCATTTTTACCTGAGCTAGATTATTTTGAAAATGATTTCGCTTCAATTTTTACTGCTGAATATGTTAAAGAACCATAGAATCCTTTGCAAAATCTTGATTCTGAGTTAAATTTGGAAAATATATCTAGAACGGTTCCAATTGACATTTCAGTAAAACCAGGAATAATTGAAAACATTCATATAGGTGCTTGTTGTACAAATGAAGAAATTCAGACTTATAAAGCGCTATTTCAAGAATTTTGTGACGTGTTTGCCTGGTCTTATGAAGAAATGCCAGGAATTGATCCATCGATTGTTGTTCATGAAATTAAGACTTACCTAGATGCTAAACCTGTTCGTCAACGATTACGTCAAATTCATCCTAGAAAAGCTGCTGCTATAAAAGCAGAAGTTGAAAAATTACTTCGCGCAGGATTCATTTATCCAATTCCCTTAACGGATTGGGTATCAAATATTGTTCCTGTAACTAAAAAACAAGGAACGATAAGAGTATGTATCGATTATAGGGATATTAATCGAGCATGTCCAAAAGATAATTATCCAACTCCCTATATCGATCAAATAATAGATGATTGTGCTCGCAGTGAATTGTTTTCCTTCATGGATGGCTTTTCCGGCTACAATCAAATAAACATACTCCCTGCTGATCAACCCAAAACAACTTTTATTTGTCCATGGGAAACGTTTGCTTATTGTAAACTACCTTTTGGATTAAAAAACGCTGGAGCAACTTTTCAACGGGCTATGTCTTATGCATTTCATGACATTAAGCACATTGTCCAGCCATATCTCGATGATTTACCTGCTCATTCATTATGTAGGGCCGACCATCCCACTCATTTACGAGCAATTTTTATGAGATGTAGGCATTATCGGATAAGGCTGAATCCGCACAAATGTGTTTTCTGCGTAGAATCGGGTCGATTACTGGGATTTTTAGTCTCGAAAGCAGGTATTCACGTCGATCCATCGAAGGTCGAAGCCATTTTTAAATTGCCTCCTCCTTCGACTTTGCGCCAACTCCGAAGTTTGCAGGGGAAAGCAAACTTTTTACGTAGGTTTATTCCTAACTATGCCGAGCTTACAAAGGGTTTTACCCGGTTGTTGAAACAGAAAATTCCATTTTATTGGGACGAGATCACTGATCGGTCTTTTGATGCACTTAAACACGCGTTGACCCATGCACCGTTATTGCATCCTCCCAACTACAACCAAGATTACATTTTGTACCTCGCTGCTTCTCATTCCACCATTGGGATGGTACTAGTTTAGGAAGATGAATCTCACAATGAACATGTGATTTATTATCTTAGTCAGAATCTGCATCCGACTGAAATCAAATACACACATGTGGAGAAATTGGCCTTGGTAGTTGTTCAAGCTGTTCAACGTTTTAGACATTACATCTTGTTACGTAAAACCACAGTAATTTCTAATTGCAACCCTATGATGTATATTTTGACCAAACAATTGCTAGGGGTAAAATATTCAAAATGGATAGTTATCCTGCAGGAATTTGACTTGGAATTTGAAAAATCCAAGGAAAAGAAATCTTTGGTATTTGCGGAACTGATGTGCGATTTCCCCTCTACTGATACTGAAACAGTGGCAGAAGAGTCCATTGCGGATGAATCTTTGTTTCTTATCAGTACACTTGATCCATGGTATGGAGACATTATCGTTTATCTCCAAACCCAATCTTTTTGGCCTGACATTTCACGAACTCAGCGACGAAAAATACGCTTCCAATCCCAACAGTATAATATCATTGGTGATACACTTTATCGTCGTGGGGTGGATTCTATTTTCCGACGTTGTCTAACTCATGAAGAAGCTGAAAAGGTCTTAAATGACTATCATTCTGGAGCATGTGGCAATCATATGTCTGGGTATGCCACAGCCCAAAAGATATTGCGTGCAGGTTATTTCTGGCCAACGTTGTTCAAAGATTGTATTTATGCGGTTCGGAAATTCCACAACTGTCAAATTTTTGATCGAAAAATGCGCGCGCCACCCGCTCCTCTTCACCCTATAATTGTTGTTGGTCCTTTCGCGAAATGGGGTATCGATTTTATTACATGTAACCCTCACTCGGCCGGGGGGCATGCCTATATTATCTTAGCAGTAGATTATTTTACAACATGGGCCGAGGCGATGGCTACATTTTTAGTTGAAGGCAAGACTGCTGCAACTTTCGTATTTAATCACATAATTTCTAGGTTTGGTGTTCCTCAAGCTAGTATTGCAGATCATGGAAGTCATTTTCGGAATGTCATGATGACTGAACTGACAGATCAGCTTGGCTTGCGCCATGATAGTTCCACTCCGTATTATCCACAAGCCAATGGTTTGGTTGAAGCCATTAACAAAGTTTTAGTCACCATGATCAAACGAATCATTGGTATTCACAAGACGAATTGGCATTCCATGTTATTTTCAGCGCTTTGGGCATATCGAACCTCAGTCAAAACATCAATGGGTTTCACTCCTTTTCAACTGGTTTACGGTTTGGAAGCTGTGTTGCCGATTGAATGCGAAATACCGTCACTAAAATTAGCCGTAGAATTACTTCCAGCTACGTCTGAAGAGGAGAAACGTTTCTTGTACTTAGCCCAATTAGATGAGAATCGACGAAATGCTGCAATAGCAAACGAGGATCATGTTAAAGGGATAAAAGCTCAGTATGATAGAAGTGTGACCCCTCGAAATTTTTCAGAAGGAGACCTAGTTTTACTTTATGATCAAGCTAACGACAAGCTAGGAACTGGGAAATTCGTGCCTATGTGGCATGGTCCTTACATTGTTAAACGAAAGTTAGCAAAAGGGGCCTACGAGTTGATAGATTTTGATGGTGTCCCTTTGGATAAACCCAGAAATGGGCTCTATCCAAAGCGATATTATGCTTAATGTGGTGTGGAGATTTTGTTAGTTTAGATTTCTTTACTACTGGTGTGTTTTAGATTAGAAAAGTGTGCCTAGTTTAGAGAGTGTTTTTATCACTATCCCTGCTTATCTGAGTTTTACTCTTGATATTGCAGATGTCGACGTCTCTTCAAACCTACATTGGTTTTGCTGATGGTGCTTGTCGTAGTACACGGAACATTTCTTCCGCAACTTGGGTTATCTATTCACCCTCTGACGAGTTAGTATCCATGCATGGGGTAAGCCTTGGTCAAACAACAAATAACATTGCCGAGTATAGTGCAGTGATTGAGTTATTATCTGAATCCATATCATTTGGAATTCGGAGTTTGTTTGTAAGGTTGGATTTTTAGCTTGCTATATTACAGCTTAACAGGGTTTATACCATTATAAATCCAGTGTTATTACAATTATTTTTAAGAGTTCGTCTTTTGGAACGTGAATTTGATTACATTGAATATCAGCATATTCCAAGACATTTAAATACATTAGCAGATTCAATTGCTTCTAGTATGATAAATAGACATTTGCAATAATCAAAACAGTAAATCAAACGCATTCATATATGTACACAGATAGCCGACAAATAGTGATATATCATAGTATAGGAATTTTTTCAAAAAATATACATCGTCTTCGATCATAGGTTGGAAACACCTTATGATCGGCAAAATGATAATAAAAAAGTCAAAAATATGAGTCTACACGATCATCCCATCACTGATGATGATCACGATAAGAAACCACTGCTCGGGCTACCCTACATAGGAACCTCCTAAAAGGTCCTGGAACTCCAATCACATATCTCTGCAACCTGAGAGGAATGTCATCTATGCTCGTCTTTGGAATATCTAGAGTCAAACGCTCTAGATGATGCTCTAAATCAGTCATAATCTCTGCTGATTGGCCTATTGGGGCTGGTCCGGCCGCAACTGGTTGTCTTCTCTCATAAGGTTGGAGATGGGCTGGTCTTTGTGGACCCACATCTGTTTTCAAAAAACTTTTGGTTATTAGTTTTCAAAGACGATAAAAAATTAAAAAAATTAGAATTTAGCAAACGTTGAAAAATGATTGTACCTGACTCATCCCACTGTTCCCCTGCTGGGAGAGCCATCTCTCGGTCGCCGCGGAAATCTCTCCCGGCGTATGGAAAATCCTCTATCACAAAAAGTTGGCGATCCAACCAACGAAAATATGAAGGAGGAAATCGGACAATCTCAGTACCCTCGATAGCATGACGAGCCATCAATGTGGACCAACGAACCATCCTCGGTTCTCGAAGTCGACCGGCATCAACAACAATACTTTTTGGAGCTAACATGGGGATCCTCTCTAGAGCAAAAGAAACAACAATGGATCCATATCCAAAGTTATTCAGTTTCCCATTTTTTTCTCTAGTTAGTTGGCCTTTTACATTAGCCAACATAGCTTCACACCAGTTAAAGATGGCGCCGCGAAAACAGTCCACGGCAATACGCATTTGGGAACCAATAGCTACATGAAGCGCAACACTCCCACACAGTTTGGTAACAGTAAAAGCAATAAATTTCAATTCAGGACGGATGATGTGTTTTATGTCAATCAGTTTGTCCCGAGGATTTTCCTGATAATTGCAGAATTCTAGTTGGAGACTAGCGACAGTCTGGCCACCTGGCCTAGTCCCGAACAAAGAAACTTGTTCGCCCCTCTTGGACAAACCAGTCAAGAAATATATATCCTCTAGCTCAATTTCGAGCCGGTGGCCACCAATAAAGAAGCACTGGTCCTGCACATTCCATCTGTTCACCAACCATGTCAAGAGTTCTACTTGTGCCCTCATGCCTGAGATGGCCCAAAATTTGTACAAGCCACATGCTTTTAATGGCTGTTGTGTGGGAAAATGGAGTATGGCGGCTTCATCCACTTCCTCGTGCTCACGTTCTCGCCAGATCAGCATCTTGTCAATCCTACAATACATAAAAAGGCAAGTTAGAATAATCTTATTTGAAAATTTTTGGCAAACAAATGAGAAATGAATGTTTCAAAATCAACCGCATGGGTACCGCACCTACGCTTTATACACAGAGCGTAGATCCGCACGCGTAATGTGTGCCGGGTGTGGAACCCACAACTTTTTCCTTATAGGAAAAAGTCGGGGTCCGCAGGTAGCGTGTGTCCCACCTGCGGACCCTGCGGGCGAACTTTTAAACCATTTTTTTGCCCCAAAAATGCAAACTAAAGCCTAAAAACAAATTTGAAACGGATGAAAAACAAGATTGAGAGGTTTTGGATTACCTGGGACTGATGGTTCTCGATTCCAACGGATGAATTTTCCTGAATCTTCACAGGAACTTTCTTACCCAAAAGCTTTTTACTTTTCAATCTGAAACTGAAAAGTGAGATTGATTGATTACTCTGAAACTGAAAAGTGAGATTGTTAGTTTAGATTTCTTTACTGCTGGTGTGTTTTAGATTAGAAAAGTGTGCCTAGTTTAGAGAGTGTTTTTATCACTATCCCTGTTTAGAAAGTGTGCCTACTCTTGATATTGCAGATGTCGACGTCTCTTCAAACCTACATTGGTTTTGCTGATGGTGCCTGTCGTAGTACACGGAACATTTCTTCCACAGCTTGGGTTATTTATTCACCCTCTGACGAGTTAGTATCCATGCATGGGGTAAGCCTTGGTCAAACAACAAATAACATTGCCGAGTATAGTGCAGTGATTGAGTTATTATCTGAATCCATATCATTTGGAATTCGGAGTTTGATTGTAAGGTTGGATTTTGAGCTTGCTATATTACAGCTTAATAGGGTTTATACCATTATAAATCCAGTGTTATTACGATTATTTTTAAGAGTTCGTCTTTTGGAACGTGAATTTGATTACATTGAATATCAGCATATTCCAAGACATTTAAATACATTAGCAGATTCAATTTCTTCTAGTATGATAAATAGACATTTGCAATAATCAAAAGCAGTAAAAAAAACAACATTCACATATGTACACAGATAGCCGACAAATAGTGATATATCATAGTATAGGAGTGTTTTCAAAAAATATACATCGTCTTCGATCATAGGTTGGAAACACCTTGTGATCGGCAAAAATGATAATACAAAAGTCAAAAATATGAGTCTACACGATCAATCCGTCTTGCGGACAAGACCGATTGAGTTTAGCAGAGTGAAAAGTAAAAAGCTTAGACCGGTGTAGACTCATGTTTTAGCATATTTTCTTTCTAGATTAGATAATACTGATGAAGCAACTCCTATAATGATGATTTTCTGGATGAACATCTTTTTGCTATGTCAACAGATTCTATGTGGTTTGATGACATTGCTAATTACTTGGTTACTAGGAAAACACCAACCCACTTGTCCACTCTTGAAAAGTAGAATATTATTCAAAAAAGTGTTGCATACTCCTGGATTCAAGGAGATCTCTTTTACACTGGTCCATACCTGATTATTCGTAGATGTACAAGAGAGGAGGAAGTGTTTGACATATTGAAATCTGCTCATGATGAACCTTGTGGAGGCCACTTCACTGATAAGTGGATTGCATATAAAGTATTGCATGCTGGTTACTTTTGGCCTTCCTTGTTTAAGGATGCCAAACAGTATGTCAGGTGATGTGATAGCTGTCAACGAGTGGGCCAACCTAATCAAACCAATGAAATGCCTTTATGGCCCCAAGTTATGATTGATCCGTTTGAAAAATGGGCTATTTATTTTATATGGCCAATAAATCCAATGTCATTAATTAAAAAACATATTTTGGTTTGTACAGATTTTGTTACAAAACGGGTAGAAGCTAAAGTTGTTTTCTTTGCTACAGAAAAATTTGTTGTTGATTTTCTTTTTACTGAAATCTTTACTAGATTTGGTGTGCCTAGAGAAATTGTTTCTGATAATGGTCTGCAATTTATTTCTAATCTGGTACAGGGTGTGATGGAGAAATACAAGATCCGACACAAGAAATCCACGTCGTATCACCCGCAAGCAAATGGCTAGGTGGAATCTACAAACAAAGTGATCCAGTCCATTCTGACAGAGACAATAAATATGCATTGGAAGGACTGGGTTGAAAGATTACCAGAAGCTTTATGGGCATACATAACCACTTAGAGAAATAACATGGGACATACACCATATGAGCTGGTATATGGCAAACAAGTTATGTTACCAATTGAATTCCAGATCAAAATTTTCAGAACTGCAGTTCAGTTAGGACTAGATCTCTCTAAGGCACAACAACAACGCCTTCTCCAATTAAATGAGTTAGATGAATTTCGTAAGGATGATGTTCAGCAGAACATACTAATTCAACAACAACGCAAAAGGTGGCATGACAAGTCTATTTAGAAAAAGAAATTCCAACAAGGTGATTGGGTTCTCCTTTATGATTCTAGATTTAAATTTTTTAAAGAGAAGTTCCATACACGTTGGATGGGACCTTATGAAGTGATCCGAGTATTCGAGAATGGAGCAGTAGAAGTTAAAACTATTGATGAACAAAATTCAGTATTCTTGGTAAATTGACACAGATTAAAGAAGTATTTTTAGCCACTTGCCAGGAAAGATTTTACACAGCAAGTACAAAAACAATTCGAGACAGTAGTGGTGAATGGTAATACCAACCTTCTGAAAACATGAATTCTTCTTCTTCTTAAAAAAAAAAAAAAAAAAAGAGAATTTTTTTTAAATAAAAAGTAAAGAAAAAATATTTTCCTGTAATTATGAAAATCAGTTCTCTAACATGATTGCAAAAGGATCAACCTGGAAACCAGCTTGCTGGCAGGAAGATCAAAAATTTCTAATAAAAAGAGAATGTTTCTTTATCTTTAGATATTCTAGCGACCACCAAGTAAAAGCAGGTTCAACAGAAACAACCTTTATACAATTTGGGTAATTAGCATGGATATTTTTTTTATTCAAGTAACGCTTAATTCTCGCTGTAGTTATTTTTCTTGCACCAGTGCAAGCAGACCCTCTAGAAAATTTTCTGTATTTCTCCATATTCCACTTTCATAATATTCCCTCATTTTTCTTCTTCAATCCCACAATGATTAACCTTCCCATATTCTTCTGAAATTTCCCTATCCATTTCTTAAAAATCCCACTTTACCCTTGAATTTTTTCTCTATCTCGCTTCTGTTTATCCCCTCTTGTGGTACTATTCCTGGAATCCCTGTAACAAAATTCCTTCCCATTCTGAAATTTCCATTTTCCCACTTCTTTGTTCCCTCATGAATTCATTGCAGGATCTCGCGCACAAAGAGCAAAAGGATACGCTCTGAAGCATCAAGAAAGGGCGAAGAAAATTTCCAGTATCAGTTGAGGAAGCCATGTTGGAAGTCCAGCCTATATTTTACTTAAATTCCCTGTTCTTTTTTTAGATATTATGCTTGCACTAGTGCAAGCATGTCGTCCTATATAATAATGCAAGCATAATGATACAGTCAGAATAGCATAGTTTAAGCGGTGCAAGCAGACTGGTCCAAGCATGCACCCTATCAAAAACATAATACAATTTGTTCTTTTCACAACATACGTCATAGGAAAGTGGTCATCATGAAAGTTTATAAGAAGTCCTTTCACTTAGTCGATGAGTACTTGTGCTATCATATTAACTAGGAGAAAAATATTTAAAGTACAAGGTGTTTTTAAGTTGAGAATCATGATCATTTTTTAATGAATGCTAAAGTTCCTTTTTTGAAATATGAATGAGTGCGGAAGTGTTGAACCATTGCTCGGATATAATTTCCCCTTTACGCCATAATGCTAGATGTCCTTCACTCGTAATGATTACCTCACCTAGCCGTTAAAACGCCACCGCAAGCACCAGTCGGGCACGATCTCAAAGATGCCACGCATACATGGCTATTTTAGTGGAATGAATGGGTGATAAGATGGAAGGGATCGTGGACAGTTGGATCCCTATTTATAAGAAAAAAATTTCCTAGTGTTGCATGAAAATTATTGACTGTTCATAACCGTTAAGCAGTGATGCCACCTATTCGAAGCGAACCTTCGTCTCTCAGTATGGTAGAACAGACTGCTGAGTATCGCAATATTCTTGCACTATTGCGAGACTTGGGCATTATTCAATTCTTGAAAAAGTTTGATGAGCACAACAGTGAAGTGGCCCTACAGTTTGCCAGAAGTTTCAAAAATGGCTGAGTAAAAATTGGGCCTCTAAAATTTAAGTTTATAGAGGAGTTTATAGCAGCAGCAACAGGTTTGGAAAATACTGGTGAGCAGTATTTTAAAATCAAAAACTAGAAAGGAGTCAATGGCAACGTTTCGTCGTTGACAAGAATATGAAGGTAGATTGGAAGAAAGGAATTCCGTGCAGTGCCCTGTTGAGACAGTGGCGGGACCTCCTTTTCATCCTACAAAAATTCATAACCTGTGAGGGCAGGTACTCTCTCACTTTTTTGTACCATTTTAGGATGTTGCAGCATTACGAAGGCAGCTGGCACGTTCGGTGGAGGATTGATTTCCCCTATTTTTTGCTTAAGAGCTTGGAAAAAATGGCCAAGGGTGTGCAAGACGCACGGGCAGACCAGGCCGACAAGAACTTATATCACCATGACCTGATAAATATTTTGGTCCAAAAGCAATTAGAAATTAAAGGCATGATCTGGTAGGCAATGTTAAAATAGCTACATAAAAAGACAGCTGCTTGAAAGGAGACAGAGGACCCCGCCAGCACAGGCAAGGGTCCGAGTAAGAATGAAAAGGGGAGTCCTTCTTGCACCAGTGCAAAAAGGAAACAACCTAAAAAATCAACAGAAGAAAGTGCCCCATCTCTAAATAAGAATACAACTAGTGCACCTGTTGAAGAAACTCCTTCTATGCCACCAGTACAGGCACAGACCCCCGAAGAAGATAACCTGTTAGTCATTATGAACGCAAAAAAAATTGTAGAGGTCGAGGATGACACTTTATTGGACGATTTCATTAAAAAGGCCCGGAGAAAAATGAACAATCTATTGCGGGAAAAGAACCACAGTCCCCACAAGACGTTGAATCCCCTCTTGCACTAGTGCAAGAAGAAGAACAAGAAGAAGAACCAAAAGAAGAAGAAGAGGAGGAGGAAGAAGTGTTTGCTGCAACCTTAAGGGAAACTGAGGTCCCAAAAGAAGATACTGCCCCTGTCGAGACAGAAGAAGAATAATATTTGGTAACTCCTGCTGCTCGGATAGTTGAACTAGATCTTTAAGTGCAGAACTTAGAATAGCTCATAGCTAAAGCGCAAGAGGATAAAGAACAGATTAAAGAAGAATTAACTGTGGAGATCCAAAAAAATAAAGGAGAAGTTAGAGTTTGGAAATACCGAGTTGCGCAATGTTTCAAGCGACCTAAAAAGGTGACAAAGAAACTAAAGAACATCAGAAAGAAGAAGTCTGAGACATTGCAGGCTTATGTTAGTATGTCAGAGCAAGATTGAGCTGGAATGCTCAAAGTTTTGAAGGTTTTTTGCAAAGGTAAAAAGTTGTGTGAGGACACACAACAACTTAGGGATGGGAGGATGTTAGCCCCCTAATTTTCTCTCTTTTGTCCATTTCCCCCTTCCTAAATCATAACCATTTACCTCTGTTTTACCTCTTTATGCACCTTCATCTTGCATTAGTCCAAGCATGGTGACATATTTCATATAAAATTTATTTTTCATACTTTTAATTCAATTTAGCATTAATTAATCATTTATTACATTATTTCTTACTTTTAATCACTCTTTGTAACTTATCGATATCTCCAATGTTTATTTGGTAGTTAGAGTACTTACCATGACCGTGATCCTAGTGCATGATCACATCTTGCACTATTGCCAGCACAGAAAATCCTTGCAGCAGATTTGAACCTCCTTGATCACCGTCGCGTTCTGAGTAGCTTTAGCCATGACAGTAAGATCAATCCAAAGGCATCCGAGACCGAATTTGTGAAGGATGAAAGTTGGAGATTGGCTACGACCAATTTTTCCGACTGTCTAATTTTGAAGGCCGAAAAGCTAAATTTTGCGTTTGGTTATGCAATCGGTTGAATGATCTATTTTGGCCTTTGGCCAAAGATCTATATAATGTAGAATGTAAATAGGACTAGGGAGAAATGTTGGGAAAAATACTGAGAGGGGGGGGGGGGTGAATCAGTATTTACTGCATATTCAAAACTTTTTACTTTTTCATTCCTTTGAAATCCATACGCTATTTTTATGAATCCAACTAGCGTATACACGCGGATATCCTTCATAAAACTCGCGTATACACAGAGATCTAATTATGCCATTAATTCTTCAATTATATCATTCCATCATTCATTCATTAGATGTTCTATAAACAGTAAACATGTGCAGTAAGAAAAGAATAAGCCATCACACAAAGCATCACACATGAACACCAGGATTTTTAGGTGGAAACCCAAGTCGGGAGAAAACCACCGCTGCAGTTGCTCAGCCTTCAATATTTTATTATAGAGAAAACATCTTACAACATATGTGCTGGCGCAGACTCCTATCAGCACGCAGGCACCCACCTGCGCTCGTTTACCAGCCTCTCCTGGAAGGGATCTCCAACCCCCTGACTCGTTTACCAGCCTCTCCTGGAAGGGAGCTACGACCCCCTGATCTCATTTACTAGCCTCACCTGGAAGGGAGCTACAACCCCCTGACTAAAGGCTACAACCCTCAGCACCTCTATGGACCACGTTTCATCAATTTTCACACTGGATCCAACAACTTCAATAGGACACCACTTGCAGGCCACATTTCATCATATTTTCAGACTGGACCCTTTCCATAATTTTAAGCACAAACATACATCACCAACAGATACTTATCAACACAGATCAGATAGCAGAAACACAGCAGAACAGATCAGATATTTCATACCCTTTTCTTCAGCAAACCCTAGTTTGCATACGCGCTTTCCTTTCTCTGATGTCGCGTATATACGCGCTTCCTTCCATATAAACCGGTGTATACTTCAGTACAAATTACAAAGCTAATTTTATTGCGCATACGCGCTTTCTCTTCAGCGAAGCCGCGTATATACGTGCTTCCTCTTCGGCGAAGTAGCGTATAGATCTTCAACCATCATAGAGCAGCATACTTCTTCAGATCAGACATTCAGTTCAGATTTAACCCTTTACTTCAGACAGATGTTCGCCTCATCACAGATCCAATCACTCCATAAACAGATCTAGCAAATACAGATACATTTCAGATCTAGATATCCCGCTTCATCATCTCTTCATTGGTGCATCATAGATTCAGATCTATCATCAAACCTTTACCCTTTCCATACATATATACTTCACAGAGAAGTATTCATTCAAGCTCAGACATCTTGCACCCACACTCATGATTTGCACAATGAATTTCTTCTCCTTATATAGGTTTATCCTTTTTCAATACCACGGGTTAAAGCAATACCATGAGCCTTCAATACCACGAGCCAAAGCAATACCATGAGCCTTCAATACCATGAGCCAAATCAATACCATGAGTCTTCAATACCACGGGCCCCTGTTTTTGCACTTTATGAGTACTTTTTTCCCATACGCTACTTGTAACGTTCTTTTCCGCGTGCATACGCGACTTCCCTTAGACAGATCCGCGTATTCCTTGAGACATACTCTTTCACCATAGATTTAGCACAATCTGAATTCCTTTCTTCACTGTCTTCTGTATACACTGTAGATACATCATATTTTCTTCATCAAGAACATATTCTAGCAAGCACAACTTCATCAAGTAAGTTGCCATCATCTTTATCAAGAGGGTTGTCATTCAAGGACAACACTCAGCATCATATAACATCATTTCACATCAGATTTACATCATTTACCAAGTCCATCAAGTCAAGAATAACTTCATCAGGTGGATTGCCATCAAGGACAACACATGTCAACAGTCGCATGTCTTCATCTTCATTCAGTGGGTTGCCATCAAGGACAACACTCTGCATCATATTTCCAACAATCTCCCCCTTTTGACTTGATGGCAACCACGATGGTGTTTGGTTACCACAACAGATAAGTACATTGACACCATGTCACTCTCCCAATTCTTTGACACCATTATCTGCATTCAAACACCATGTCACTCTCCCCCTTTGACATCAAGGGCAAAGGGCGGATCAAAACCAGCGGATCAAAACCAACACACTCTCCCCCTTTGACATCAAGGGCAACGGCAGATCAAAACCAACACACTCACCCCCTTTTCTCCTCATGTAGAAGAAGTGTTCTGCAGATCTGATGTATACTGAAAGTGACCAAGCTCCCCCTGAGTTCATGCTGAATCTTCAAAACATAATTTTCAATGAAGTACATGACTCTATGAACGTCCTATCACCAAAGACTCATACTTACATCAAATATCCAACCAAGTGGATTTACATAAGAGACTCAACTACCCAACCAAGTGGGTTTACACATTGCAACTCAGCTACCCAACCAAGTGGGTTTAAAAAAAATGACAAGTCCTTACATGACTGATTATTACAATTTTACATCATGGGTCTCAACAAGACCTTTTCAACAAATTACAAAAATGACCATTTAAGACCAACACCAGAAAGTCCTCAAGAAAGAGAACATATTTCAGAACCACCATAATGCCAACAATGCATTGTACTCAGCAATGTCACTGCTCCCCCTAAATCTGTGCATCCAAGCATCCTTTTCATATGACTAAGACTCCCCCTTAGTTTGTGCATCCTGAACACTTTCACCAACAAATCATCAAGGCATCTTTATCAAAATATGAGAAATAGAATTATGAGAACTGGAACACCACCAGAGATACCAAACAGTATCAGAGATACCAAACAGCACTGCAGCTGTGCTGAAGAGAGCTGACTCCAAGCAAAAATTGTCAGCAATCAGACATACGTGGTTTTCTGTGCAGGAACTCACGTATATACGCGACTGTGCTTCAGGAAACCCGCGTATACAATATCATCGTCTATATTTTAACCAAAACTGATCCTTTGTGAGGTAGAGACAATGTTCAGCTTCTTTCTGAGATATTTGAATATTTTTCCTGGAATACAAATAGATAAAACAATGTAGTTGTATCTTCAAGCGTCATCCAATGGTTGTAGCATAAGCACATTAGTACCCAAGCCTTAAGATTCTTTGTAGCATCAATACATTATTTCCATACTAGAACAACATCTTCACATAAGTGTCAAGCAATCATCCATGTGGTCCAACATCACAATGATCTTTAAGATTTAACATGAAGTAACATATGTAGGCAAAAGATCTCAACCATAGTAACAAGCTCTGCATGAACTATTCTTATCTCTGAATCATAAGACTTCCAATTTCATCCAACAGATAAACTTCAGCAAGCAGTAAACACAGCTCATTCAACGTCTCATCATCATAAACCATGGACCAAGCTATCATCATTTGAGCATGAGTATCACAATAACCAAAGAATAAGCAGTCATATTGCCAACAATGCAATCATTAGTATTCAACCTGCTGCTCCCCCTAAACCAGTGCTCTTCCTTAACTTGTGCAATCTGAAACACCTTCAACAGTAAGTTATTAGCAACAATCTCTGCATGATCTGTCCTCATTTCTGAATTATAAGACTTTCATCTCAACAACGAATGCTCTTCATCATAAAGCAACCAGGCTTCATCCATAATCTTCAACCCACGAACCATGTATCATATCATTAGCATGAATAAACCAGAATAATGCTAACAGTACAATCATTAGCAGTCAGACTGATGCTCCCCCTGGACCTTTGCTCCAGATCTTCAGCTATTAGATAAATTTTCTCATCATCAATGCATACGCGGCTGTGTCACTGTAACTCACGTGTATACACGACTTTGTTTCATAGAACCCGCGTATGGAAAATGAAATATAGAAAATTTCACACCTTCATCTCCTCCTGCAAATTTACCTTCTGTTCCTGTCTTTTCTTCACACCAGATGCTCTGTTAGAAATAAAAAATAACCAGAGTAATTAAATCAACCATGAGAGACATCATGCATTGCTCCCCCTGTGACGATACATTACTAAATCTCATAATGTATCCCACATCATTCCTGCAGTCAATCAGAGAAGTAAGCTTCAGAAGCGGATGACTGCAGTAGGGTCTGAATTCCCTACGTTTCTGATCGGTCCTCCTTCATTTTCCAAATTTTCTTGAGCTTTCCAACTGTGTGCTGAAAATCGTCCACTTTCCCAGATCTGTTCATCCTGCATTCTTTTTCTACATGTCCATACTTGTTACAAGCATAGCATCTCATGTGGCCAGAGAAATAAGCATAAGAACCATAATGAGTATTTCTATTCTTCCTCCTTTTACAATCAACTTCTTTATGTCCATACATGTTACATGAGAAACAATATCCCCTGAAGAAACTAGAGTACCTTTCTGAGTAGAACCTGTTTGTTTGTGGCTGAAATGATCTGCTCCTGCAATTTGCTGCAACATGCCCATAATTATGACATTTAAAACATTCAACGTTCTTGAATGAATTCATGATTGTTGGTCAATCTTTTATTTCTTTCAACACTTCAGGTTTTGCATTGACATCCTCTGAATTTTTAGCACTTCCTTATGAGCTAGATTCACCTTTAACAGTTTCATGGAAACCAAGACCAAGTTTGATAGCAGGAGACCTTTGATTACTTAAAATATTGTCCAAAGTGTTAGTACTATCTTGAAACCTCAAAAGTTTAACCTTTTCTTCTAATTTACCTTTGAGAATGTTTACCTCAACCTCCAAGGATTGACATTGCCTTGTCATGCTTTCTTCTTTCCTTCTTCCATCTTCTACTTGATCCTTCAGATTTAGGATCTCTTCTTTCAACCAATTTTCGTTTTCTTCACATGTTTGTTCTAGCTCTTCATTCTTCTTATTTGATTTTTTCAGATCTTCTTTGAGAGATATGATTTCTGCTTCAAGGCCTTCCTTTTCAAATGATTGTAGAGGTTCCTCATTTTTCTTACTTGATGCTTCTAGATCTGCCTGCAGAGAGATGATTGCAGCTTCAAGTCCTTCATTCTTCTTGCTTGATTTTTCAAGATCCGCTTCTAGTTCTTTAATTCGATTGGATGCATAAGTATGAAACCTTTGATACTTGTCCATCTGTCCATTCAACATTTCTATTTGATCTTTCATTTGAGAGGTCATCTCTTTGTAAATAGAATCTTTCGTATCAATTTCCTTTTGTTGTTCTTCAACTTTGATCTTGATAGCTTCCACAACTTTACCATCTTCACTATTGTTTGCACAAAGAAGAGTATTACAAGTGGCCTTCTTCTTTTCCTTCTTTTCCATGAGTATTTGTAGAGCTTCGTCAGAAAATTCGGGTTCATCTTCTTCAATTTTTGCTATACATGATTTCCGAGGTATCTCCTTGTTTCGAGTAGGCTTCTTCTTTTGCTTCTTTGCCATGAGCACTTTCAGATCATGGTCAGAATATTCTTCATCTTCACTGGACACTTCATCATCATCTTCTTTTGCATAATAACTCTTTCTCTTTTCAAATTGTTTCCCTTTACCATGATTTTCTCTATAAGGACATTTAGCAGCATAGTGACCAACTTTTCCACACTCAAAACATTTGAAGGGAAGCTTACCCTTGAATCTTCCAGTACCTAGTTGGAGTTTTCTCACGAAATTCGCTTCTTCTTCATCGGATATATAGCTGGATTCTTTGACAACTTCCTTTTCCTTTCCTTTTGTAGATGCCTTAAAAGCAGCTTCTCTGATTTGGGAAGGACCTCCTTGTCTCATTTCAAAAGTAGTCAGAATACCATGCAATTGAACAATAGAAAGAGTTTGCAGATCTTGCCTTTCTTCAATAGCCGAAACTTTAGAGTCAAATTTAGAAGTCAAGGATCTTAAGACCTTTTCCACCAGAGTAGTATCAGTTATGGTTTCACCCAAATTTCTCATTCGATTTACAATATCATTCAGACGAAGAAAGAAACTGGAAACACTCTCATCACTATGCATCTTCAAATTTTCATATTCAATTCTAAGAGTTTGGAGTTTTGCACTTTTTACCTTTGTGTCTCCTTCATAGCTTAGAATGATTTTGTCCCATATTTCTTTTGCTGAATGTAGCTGCATCACTTTAGCAAATTCCGATTCAGACATGCTTCCTAACAAGACATTCACTGCTTTGGCATTGATTTCATACTTCTTCCTTTCTGCTGCATCAGTAGGAATACTTGTTGGGTATTGATAACCTTCTTCCACGATTGCCCATACATCTGCACCAAGACTTTGCAGATATGCTTTTGTTCGTACCTTCCAAAATATCAGATTGCTTCCATTGAATAGAGGTGGCTTTATAGACATTACTCCTTCTTGACTTCCCATTGCGACGGATCTCCTTTAAGCGATCAAGCTTCTGCACAAGGACCTGCTCTGATACCAATTGTTGGGAAAAATACTGAGAGGGGGGGGTGAATCAGTATTTACTGCATATTCAAAACTTTTACTTTTTCATTCCTTAAAACCCATACGCTACTTTGATGAAGCCAAGTAGCGTATACACGCGGATATCCTTCATAAAACTCGCGTATACACAGAGATCTAATTATGCCATTAGTTCTTCACTTATATCATTCCATCATTCATTCATTAGATGTTCTATAAACAATAAACATGTGCAGTAAGAACAGAATAAACCATCACACAAAGCATCACACATGAACACCAGGATTTTTAGGTGGAAACCCAAGTCGGGAGAAAACCACCGCCGCAGTTGCTCAGCCTTCAATATTTTATTATAGAGAAAACATCTTACAACATATGTGCTGGCGCAGACTTGACCAGCACGCAGGCACCCACCTGCGCTCGTTTACCAGCCTCTCCTGGAAGGGAGCTCCAACCCCCTGACTCGTTTACCAGCCTCTCCTGGAAGGGAGCCACGACCCCCCGATCTCGTTTACCAGCCTCACCTGGAAGGGAGCTACAACCCCCTGACTGAAGGCTACAACCTTCAGCACCACCTTGGACCACGTTTCATCAATTTTCACACTGGATCCAACAACTTCAATAGGACACCACTTGTAGGCCACATTTCATCATATTTTCAGACTGGACCCTTTCCATACTTTTAAGCACAAACATACATCACCAACATATATTTATCAACACAGATCAGATAGTGCCCTTCACACACAACAGAATGTATCAAAGAGCCATACCTTTGCTTCAGCAACCCTAGTCACACACGCTTCTTTCCGATGTCGCGTATACGCGTTTTGTCCATCAACCAGTCAGGACATCTCAGATACATATTATCACAGATACGCTTTTTCTTTTTCTTCAGCGAAGCCGCGTATATACGCGCTTCCTCTTCAGCAAACTCGCGTATAGATCTTCAACCATTATAGAGCTACATACTTCTTCAGATCAGACATTCGGTTCAGATTCAACACTTTACTTCAGACAGATGTTCGCCTCATCATAGATCCAATCACTCCGTAAACAGATCTAGCAAATACAGATACATTTTAAATCTAGATATCCCGCTTCATCATCTCTTCATTGGTGCATCACAGATTCAGATCTATCATCAAACCTTTACCCTTTCCATACAGATATACTTCACAGAGAAGTATTCATTCAAGCTCAGACATCTTGCACCCATCCTTGTGATTTGCACAATGAATTTCTTCTCCTTATATAGGTTTATCCTTTTTCAATACCACGGGTTAAAGCAATACCATGAGCCTTCAATACCACGGGCCAAAGTAATACCATGAGCCTTCAATACCACGAGCCAAATCAATACCTTGAGTCTTCAATACCACGAGCCCCTGTTTTTGCACTTTATGAGCATTTTTTTCCCATACGCGACTTGGAACGTTCTTTTCCGCGTGCATACGCGACTTGCCTTAGACAGATCCGCGTATTCCTTGAGACATACTCTTTTCATCATACTTTGAGCACATTCCTAATTCTTTTATTGCCTTCAGGTACACTGAGGATACATCATATTTTCTTCATCAAGAACATATTCTAGCAAGCACAACTTCATCAAGTAAGTTGTCATCATCTTTATTAAGTGGGTTGCCATTCAAGGACAACACTTAGTATCATATTTCTTAACAAACATCATTTCATATCAGATTTACATCATCTATCAAGTCCATCAGGTCAAGAATAACTTCATCAGGTGTATTGCCATCAAGGACAACACATGTCAACAGTCTCATGTCTTCATCGTCATTCAGTGGGTTGCCATCAAGGACAACACTCTGCATCATATTGCCAACAAGAAAGTTTTGATAGAAAAAGAGAATAGAGACACAACCAGAGAGGCAGTAACAGGTTGATGTATTTTGTTATCGCCCAAATCTGGGTTGGACGATGTATTAATGTATGTAATTTCCTCAGTGAATTAATAAAAGGGAGCTCTGCCTCATGTTTCACAAATTATGTTTCTGTATTTGAGATGATGAATTGATTAAGGTAATGAGAAGATTTTTTATTTAAAAGGGAAGCACGATGGTTGGCTAGGGCCTAGCCAACCCAGCATGTTTACCCCATTTCCTGATTTTCTATAATTTGTGTTTATATTGTCAAGTGTGATTTAATTTTAAGCACATGCATTCCTGTCTGAGTGAAAGAGGATCCGTTGTGTGAAGTAGATAAATTTCCTTTTTTCTCCAATTTCCTTTCCTGTACCTGGTTTCAGATTGGTTTTCCTCCGCCTAGTCCAGACAGGAGAAATAACCCTGCACCAGTGCACGTTGGTGTGATATCTCCTTTTCTACAATTTTGTTTGATTGGCTTTCCCTGCCTGGTCCAAGAAGGAGAAATGAACCTGCACTAGTGCACGTTGGTGTGATGCAGGAAGCCTTCTTAGTCTACTCCCCGCAATCTTCTTTCTTTCATTAAATGCTTATGACAGGATAAACATATATTGATTTTTTCTTTATTCCTGCACTCTGTTAAGATCAGAAACATTCAGTTTTTTTATGTGTGAAATTTGATAACAACACTTACAATAATTAAGCACTCACTTTAAGAATTAAATGCTAAGTGCAGGAAGCTCTGATCCAGTGCAAGAACTAGTTTCTTGCCACAGGATTTGAGTGCTTTGAATCTGGAAAAGTTCAAGCCCTTGAATAAAGTAAAAAAGCCTTTAGTAAAGACACCATTTATACCTTCTGCATAAATCTATGTTCCTGCACTAGTGCAAGCATACTGCAATAGTGTAGGACATATTAGTGCAAGAACGAAATCTCTAAAGGAGCAAGTTTAAGGGCCCATATGATGAGACTGCTAAGTGTCTCTGCTAAAGAAAAACACATAATCAGTAATTAAAAAATAATTAGCTAGAGTGATTTCCCTTTTATCTTTATTTCCCTCTTGCAAATGCATTCTTTCTTGTTCCAGTCTTAGATTATTTTGATGGTTCAAGTTGCCTTTTTCTCTCTTTAATTTGATTCTGCAATCTTTCCTTTAAAGAAAGTAGGGATTTATATTAGGAAGATTCATACCATCTCTGCATTTCCTGTGCTTCGTCTCTAAGTTTACGGACCCCCCGGGTTGAAAAATTAAGTGTTGAAGAGTTTTCTTAAGTGTAATTCCTGCACCCAACAACATGTATTCATGAGATAACTATGCCTATAAATACTCTATTTTTCAGCAATAGAAAGAGGCACTGAGATGGCTTAATAAGGTCTTGGACTCATATATTTAGAGTTGAAGGTGTCTTGGAGGTTGTGTCAGGTCTAGGTGAGGTGAGAGATGGTTTCTAGGTTGAAGAAGTGGTTGACTCACACTGCTACAGGGTTTCCTCTAGTGCTACAGGATGTCCTGAAATGCTACAGGAAACAAAACGAGGGTAGTTTGAGGCTAGAAATGATGAGGAAATGGGTAGGAAAAATGGGATGAAGATGGAATTAGATGGATGGAAGGTGGCCAACCCCTTGGCCAAGCTCATAAATTAGTTCAAAGCCCGTCTTGCACCTCTAGGATATCTCTCGGTGTTGTGGTGAAGATCTCAAAAAACTAGGGCTGGAGGCGATTTTGTTGAAAGTAGGTTGGTGGAGGGTGGAAACTAAAGTTAGGGATGCTGGTGGAGTCCTCCTCTACTGCTATACTCAAACGTACAAGAAAACTACATTTTCATGCAATTAACATTTACAAATCTATGATGAACATGGTGGAAAATATGAGTTGAATTTAACAAGAAAACCTACCCATGCATTTGAATCAGGAACATAACTCAGCGTTCATAAAATTTTCATGATAAATACAACAACCTATCTATATTTTCCAAGAAATCATAAACTGAAGTCAATTTTGGGTCCGTGGTGAAGATCTACCCTCCTTAAGCTCCAATGAAAGAGGTGAGAGAGCGAGGCTTTGACACACAACTTTGGAGTTTTATATGTTATTGTACAATGATATACAAGAGCCTAAATATAGAAACATGGAATGCAAGCAATCTAAAGACAACAAAATTAAATGTAAGCAAACTAACTGCAACACATGAAATAAACTAGCTACAATGGCATGGAAAATAAACATAAATACACAAGAAATACTAAGGGGAATGTATTGTGTTGAACGCTTGGTTAAACTGAGAGGGGGGGGGGGGGAGTGAATCAATTTAATGCAGTCATGATCTTGTAAAACTTTCTTTTACACTTATTTACATCTTCATTTTGTGATCAACTTAATATACTATGGATCAACAATCTTAATAAGTGAGCAGCAGGTATTAAGAAAATTGAATACAAAATATTAACACATAATCATCATGCATATAGACAACAGATATAAGTGGAAACCCATAAGGGAAAAAACAAAATCTTAGTATTGTTGTGATGCAAAGGCAAGCTCCAACTCCCTCTCACCACTAATTTTCTGTAGGTTCCAACCTACAGGAGGCTACTACCTCAATTCTGCAAGCTACAACTTGCAAGGAAGCTCCAACTCCCATCTATTTTCTGCAGGCTACAACCTACAGGAGGCTTCTACCTCAGCCAGCTGCAACTGGACATCTATCAAGCTACAACTTGATATGGAAGCACCAACTTCCTCACACTACTATGAAAACATATGTTGATTTACCTGAATATCAGCTCTGTTATATTCCTTCTTCACTGTTGTCCTCCACCATTCATATCTGTCTTATACTATCTATGGATCTTCACAGCTTCTCTGTCTGCTCCTTCTTATTTTTATTGTCTCTCACTCTTTTCTCCATTCTCTCCGCTTTTTATGCATATGCTGGTAACATTACTTATAGGGATCACCTCATAACTGTTTGCATTCCACAAGGAATTCGAAATGAACCGGTATGACTCTTTGCCTTCCCCCTTCTCATTTTCTTGTCCAACACATTCAGAATGATATAACAGAATGTATATATTTGTGTATTACAGTGGAGTTTTGCTTTGCCTACGGAGACTTGCCTTTACATCACAAACAACAGAAATTCAATAATACATTTACAGTTACAATCAAACATTTCAATTCAACCCTTTCAGTCTCTTGCTTTTTTGTTAATTTTGTCTTCTTTGCTTGGTGTCCCTTTATATTCTATACCTGATGTTGTATTTCTAAATTTTCTACACAGGAATGGGTCCTTTTAACTATGAAAGCCTTTCCTTGCCATGATCAACCTTCACCGATATTCTAAAAACATGATTCTGCCCTTTTCTCTGTGTTGGGTCCTTGCCCGAACCTTTCTACCCGCATTCATACTTTACTTTTTGTTTTGCGTTATAATCCTCCAATGCTCTCTGAAATGATTTAACAAAGGAAATCCACATACTTCCGGACTTGAAATGCTTTAGGCTTCGGCTTTGATCTTTATCGCGTCTGCTCTCTATATCACACTTCGGCGTTTCAAACGTTCTTTGCTATATGGCTCCTTTTCTTTCTAATGCAATTTACAAAGGGAAATCATAGACACCCGGACTTGAAATCTCTTAAATAATGGTTCTGAGCTGCATCGCATCCGGCTCCTTTATCACACTTTGTCTTGGGCTTATGATGAGCGATATGCAATCGGGTCCCACTTGACTTTCTCGCTACTTCGCATCGCAACTTTTATACCTTGCGAATTCTTATCACATGAGTATTTCCAATTGCGATATGTCATAGAATCACATCACATCTATCCATTACATCGCAACTATCCATTGCATCACAAATTCTATGACTTACGAATTATTATCGCATGAGCATCGCCGATTGCGATATGCGATAGCATCGCATTGCATCTATCCATCGCATCACAAATTCTACGACTTACAAATTATTATCACATAAGCATCTCTGATGTGCGATATTGCATTGTGCTGCCACGTGTCCCATCGCATCGACACATCGCATCGCTTCTATCCATCGCATCGCAACTTTGCTCTTACGATCTTCACCCCTCCGATCTTGTGATTTGCAATATTTGGGCCAGGTCCATGTCATCTCAATGTCATCATGCCCGTCACCTTACTACATCATCACCACGTCATTGCCACATCATCTTGATTTATTTGCGATTTGTGGGGTCAGGTCCACGTCAACTACCGCATCACTTGATTTATTTGCAATTTGTGGGGTCAGGTCCACGTCAGCTGCCATGTCACTTGCCATGTCATTACATCGCACTTCGCATTTTCTGTGACCACTTTGTTTGTGTGATTTTTATCCTGCCCTGATTGTGATATGCGATCGCATCGCATCGCATCTATCGCATCACATCTCCTTTAATCTCATCCGTTTTTTTACGTTGTCCCGCTCTGTGACACTGGTCCCACGCCTTTGTTAACCTTCTGAACAATATAACTAACTTTAACGCAATGTTTTAAACCCTTTCAGAATGAATACCAGAACCTTCAGAAATGTTTAATTTACTTTTAAACAAAGGTTAAAACTCCCTCGACAGTGTATTTCCAAACTTCAACCACTTTAATAAAACTCCATTGAAATATCATTAACCTTCAGAAATATTAAAAAACCTTCCGAATATTTAGACATTCAAAAATAATTCCAGAATTCAAACCCTTAATAAAACTTCATTACATAAAACGTCGGGTCCATACCTTATTTAACTCCCACGCAACTTTTAACATGAACTCCGTCGGATCTCAGTTTTAACTTCGATTTCTCTGGAATCTTCCTTCTCCATCTTTACACAGAGGCTAATGCACATTCAAATCCTCCTCCACTCCTTTACACATAAGTTAATTCTACACACTTCACAATCTCTATATTCAATTTTTGTGGTTCTTATCCATCGTTTTCCATTACAGTAAAAACCACAAATGGGCAGCCACAACCCACTGATACATTAAACTCTGTATAAAATCTCTATAACAATTCCATCTGAATCTGATCTACTCCCTTGTCTTGGTGCTACTCTTTTGTGCTCCTTTGCCATCAATGACAATATTTCCAACAGTCTCCCCCTTTGGCATTGATGGCAATACTCCAATGCTTCCTCCAGGACTTCCTCTGCTTGCCTTTTAGACGACCCTTTCCTCTTTTGCTTGCTTTTCGTCCCCATTTGACATCAATGGAAAATGGTTGCACATTTCCCAATGTAGTTTCAATTTTTTCATTTCCTCTGATCTTGAGGACCTGTTCCATGCACTGCTCCATTGTTCTAGCTCTTTTGTAACAATTTATTGATTTCTCTCCCGCTAGAATGATGTTTTTTTGACTGATAAAGACTATCACTGGACTTCTGTTCTGATCCTGTTTCTTGTATGAAACCCGTAATATTATTATTATTATTTTTGTTTTTTTTTTCAATCATATTAGAGAGTAACATTTGCAGATACTATCCCTGTTTTGTCTCTTAGATATTCGAATGGTTCTTTAGCAAGAGGTTTTGTGAATATGTCTGCTATTTGTTCCTTTGTTGGTAAGTATTCCAACTTCACCAATTTTTGTGCTACTTGTTCTCTGAGGAAGTGGTACTTTATTGGGATGTTCTTTGTTTTTGAATGAAGTACATAATTTTTTGATATACTTATTGCACTTGTCTTGTCACATTTGATAGAAATAGGTTCATCAATGCTTACCTTCATGTCTTGGAGAGTTTGTTTCATCCACATTACTTGTGTGCAACATGTTGTTGTTGCTATGTATTCTGCTTCTGCTGTAGATAGAGAGATAGAAGTTTGCTTCTTTCTTAGCCATGCCACCATACTTTTTCCGAAATAAAATGCACCTCCAATTGTGCTTTTCCTGTCATCCACACAGCTGGCCTAATCTGCATCTGTGTATGCTGTCAATGTGAAGATTTTTCCTTTTGGATACCATAGGCCATACTATGAAGTTCCTTGTAGATATATAAATATTCTCTTGATTGCAAGTAAATGGTTTTTTTTTGTTGCTGCTTGATATCTTGCCACAAGTCCTACTGCCAACATAATTTCTGGTCTAGAAGCAGTTAGGTATAGCAGACTTCCTATGATGGATCTGTAAAGTTTTTGATCTACATCTATTAATCCATCATTAGCACATAGTTTGCATCCAGTGATCATGGGAGTTGACACAGGTTTGCAGTCTTCCATTTGAAACATTTTCAACATTTCTTTTAAGTATTTTTCTTGCGAAATGAATATTCCTGTGTTCTTTTGTTGAATTTGAAGTCCTAAATAGAATATGAGCTCTCCAATCATTGACATCTCAAATTCTGATTTCATTTCTTCAGCAAATCCTTTTCCTAACTCATCTTTGTTGCTACCAAGCATGATGTCATATACATATACTACTACAATCAAGAGTTCATTTTCATTAGCCTTTATGTACAAATTGTTGTGTACTCCTCCTTTTTGAACCCTTGTTTTTGCAAGTATTTGTCGAGCCTTGAATACCATGCACGAGGAGCTTGTTTCAGACCATATAAATCTTTCTTTAATCTACACACATAGTCATGTTTATCTGTTAATGAGAATCCTTAAGGTTGTTCCATGTATACTTATTCCTCTAGATCTCCTTTTAGCAAGGTAGACTTCACATCCATTTGATATACCTTGAAATCATGATAGCATGCAAAGGCCAAAAACATTCCGATTTCTTCCATTCTGGCTACAGGGGCAAAGGTTTCATCATAATCAAGACCTTCAATTTGTGAATATCCTTTGCATACAAGTCTGGCTTTATTTCTGATTACCTACCCTTGTTCATTCATCTTATTCTTGAATATCCATTTTGTGCCAATGACATTTTTCCCAGTGGGTCTTGGAATTAATTCCCAGGTATTGTTCTTCTCAATTTGGTCCAGTTCTTCATTCATGGCATTTACCCAGTTTTTGTCTTTGTTGGCTTCTTCGAACTTCTTTGGCTGTATTTGAGATAGCATGGCTAGGTATACTTCTTCTGTCTGTTCAACAAGATGTCTTCTTGTCTGGACTCCCACACTCTTGTCCCCAATGATTTGATCTTCTGGATGGTTATTTTGAGTGTGTCTTGAGGGACCTTTTGAGTTTAATTCAGTGTCTTCTGTTGTCTTGCTCAATTCATCATTATCTTGGTTCTCATCTTCATGATCATCTGGAGGATTGTTGCATCTTGTGCTTCTTGTTCTGTTTGGTAGATCTTCGTCGAATTTTACATCAATGCTTTCCACAATCTTGTGTAGTCTTTTGTTGTAGCACCTGTAACCCTTACTCTTGGATGCATATCCTAAAAATATTCCTTCATCAGCTCTTGCATCAAACTTCCCCAGTTTTTCATCATTATTTTTTATGAAACACTTGCTTCCAAATACTCTAAAGTGCTTGATTGATGTTGGTTTACCATGCCATAATTCGTAAGGAGTCTTATCACAATTTGGTCTTAGATGAGCTTTGTTGAGAATATGAATAGTTGTATGTACTACTTCTGCCCAATAGGTTTAGGGAATGTTAATTTCTTGCATCATGGCTCTTGCAATCTCTTGTACTAACCTGTTTTGTCTTTCTGCCACTCCATTCTGTTGAGGTGTACCTGCAATTGTAAACTATTGTTTTATCCCATGTTCATTGCATAGGTCTGCAAAATCATAGTCTGTGAATTCACCTCCTCTGTCTTATCTGATGCACTTTAGCTTGCATCTTGTTTGATTTTCTGCCAATGCCTTAAATATCTTGAATTTCACAAGTGCTTCAGATTTATATTTAATAAATGCCACCCACGTCAATATGGAAAATTCATCTATTATCAGCATGAAATAATATTCTCTGCTTGGTGCTTTAGTTCTTTAAGGTCCACACAAGTCCATGTGTACAAGCTGAAGAGGCTGACTTGTAGATAGTATCTCTTTGTTCTTGAAATATATGCAGGTTTGCTTCTCCAGTTGGCAGAATTTACATATGGTATTTGAAGGCTTATTTATTGTTGGCATATCTCTGACTGCATTCTTCTTGCTCAAACTGATGATGTGGTCAAAGTTTATGTGTCCCAATCTCGTATTCCATAACCATGATTCATCGAGTTTGCTTATGTGGCATGCTTAATTCTCTTATTTCACTATATAGACATTACTTTCTGTTCGAACACCTTTGATCAAGGTCTTTCCTGTGGTGCTTGATCTTACTTCACAATCTTGGGCTCTAAAAAGAACCTCACAACATTTATCACACATTTGACTGACGCTTAGCAGATTGGCTTTCAACCCATCCACAAATAGTACATCTTGAGCTTTTCCTCTTCCATTTTTTAGACTGACTAAGACTTTTCCTTTGATTTTCCTTGCTTTATCATTTTCGAATGTTACATTCCCAGATTTCTTTTCATCAAATGTTACAAACTTGCTTTGATCTCTAGTCATATGCTTTGAACATCCACTGTCCAAATACCATTGGATTTTCTGATCTTGGGATATTAGAGCCAGGTCACACTCATTCAACTTATTTTTCCACTGCCGACAGCTATTCGTTTGGCACCTTTTCTGAGAAGATGGAACACATTCTTTGAGAGGACATTTGGAAGACATGTGTCTGATTTTATGGCATACAAAGAATTTGGTTATATTTTTAAATGGATTATGTGTATGTGTGAACTCCTCATTGTTCATAAATCTTCTTGGGGTTTTGAACATCAGTCTTTGTCTATATGTTCTACACTCCATGGCTTTATGGCCGAATCCCTTACAACAAAAACAATACCCATGGAAACGATTAGTGTACCTGGTGAAGGGTTGTCCTCTCCATTTGTTTGCTTGAGGAAGTATTTTCAGTTTCTACTTTGCTGGTTGAAATTGATTATCTTTGTTTGAAAGTATGCAGCAATATGTCCCAGCTTGTGGCAGACAAAACAAGTGATATTTCTCATAGGAGGAAATAATCTCTTTTGACAGCTTCCGAATTTATTCAATTCATATTCAGGATTGTAAGAGCCTTTTTCAGCTCACTGTTTCTTGATTTCGTTCTTTGTCTCTTGATGTTGCTGCTTGTTTCTGTTTGTTTCATCACACATCAAGTTCTTGCTGGCTTCTGCTTTTGTAGTTCCTTTTTGAGCTGCTTCATTATCCTTTACAACTTTTACAAAAATGATATTCTTGTTATCTTCTACCTTGGACTTACTGGTTTCTCCTTCATATCCTATCCCATCCTTTATGAGAGGAGACCTTTGAGCATTAAGAATCTTGTCCAACTGTTCAGTGCTTGTCATTCGAGGAGTGTTCATTGATAATTCCCTTTGGGTGTTTTCTAGTTTCTTTCTCAGCCATACCACTTATTCTTCCAATTTCTCTTGCTCCTGATGTTTATCTTTAATTTTCTTTAGCAGAATGTCTTCCACCTTCTTAGCTTCTTCAAGTTCTACTTTCAATTGAATGAGGTCTTCTGAATTTGGTACCTCTTTTACACATTTGAGGAGAATGTCTTTCTATTTTCTACACTTGAGTTTAAGTCTGTCTATTTCCTCCAGGGCACTTCTTAGCTCCCCCTCAAGATCTACCTCACCTTCTTCCTCATCTTCTAGAAGGAATCCTTCAGACTCTTCCTTGGCCATCAACACAAATTCAGAGGTTCCTTCTTCATTTGAGGATTCATCTGAGTTTTCAGATGCACTGCTATCTTGCTGAGCATAAAATGATCTTCTATTGAATCTCTTCCCTTTCTTCCAGTTATTTGTTTTGGTTTTCTCTGTCTCTTGAGTCTGATTCTTTGTTTTCTTAAGAGGACACTTAGATGCATAGTGCCCAACTCTTCCACAATTAAAGAATTTAAATGGAAGTTTACCTTTATAATTGCCTGAGCCTCTATCCAATCTTCTGACAAATTTGGCCTTTTCTTCATCAGAGTAGGAGCATGTATCTTATTTTTCTTCTTTGCTCTTCTCTGTGTTAAAGGCTGCCTCCCTCACATTTGACTTCCTTTGTGGAAATTGCATCTCATAGGCTGTTAATTTTCCAAGAAATTGGTTCATGGTCAATGTTTCCCAATCAGCTGTTTCTTCTATGGAAGATACCTTGGGGTTAAAACTGGATGGTAAAGATCTCAATATCTTTTGAACAATTACACATTCTCTAATGGTTTCTCCTAGAGCTTTCATGTTATTCACAATTTCTACAACCCTTAAGAATAAGCTGGCAACATCTTCTTCTTCATTCATTTTTATATTTTCAAATTGAGCTCTATAGACTTGCAGCTTGGTAGCCTTCACCTTTTTATCTCCCTCATGGATACTTTCTAATGTATCCCATATTTCTTTGGAAGTCTTGTTGTGCATTACTTTGATAAATTCTTCCTCACACAAACCACTTAAGAGAGCATTCATGGCTTTTTCATTAGCTACAAAATCTAGTTTGGCATCTTTCTCTGAGTCAGACTCCTTTGGGGCATATCCCAATTCCACAGCAGCCCAAACTTCTATTCCTAGAGACATTATGTACGTTCACATTCTAATTTTCCAGAAGGCATAATTTCTACCAGTGAATAAAGGGGATTTATTTGTTTATAATCCTTCTAGAATAAACATCTTGGGGACCTAGGATCTCCTTCCAGTTGTTAAAATGATACAAAAGAAACCTCACTCTGATACCAATTGTTGAACCCTTGGTTAAACTGAGAGGGGGGGGGGGTGAATCAGTTTAATGCAGTCATGGTCTTGTAAAACTTTCTTTTGCACTTATTTACATCTTCATTTTGTGATAAAATTAATATACTATGGATCAATGATCTTAGTAAGTGAGCAACAGGTATTAAGAAGATTAAATATAGAATATCAACACATAATCATCATGCATATAGACAACGAAAATAAGTGGAAACCCATAAGGTAGAAAACCACATCTTATTATTGTTGTGATGCAAAGGAAAGCTCCAATTCCCTCTCACCACTGATTTTCTGTAGGTTCCAACCTACAGGAGGCTACTACCTCAATTCTGCAAGCTACAACTTGCAAGGAAGCTCCAACTCACATCTATTTTCTGCAGGCTACAACCTACAGGAGGCTCCTACCTCAGCCGACTCCAACTGGACATCTATCAAGCTACAACTTGATATGGAAGCACCAACTTCCTCACACTACTATGAAAACACATGCTGATTTACCTAGATATCAGCTCTGTTATATTCCTTCTTCACTGCTGTCCTCCACCCTTCATATCTGCCTTATAGTATTTCTATATCTTCACAGCTTCTCTGTCTTCTCCTTCTTCATTTTACTCTCTCTCACTCCTTTCTCCATTCTCTCCCCTTTTCATGCATATGCTGGTAACATTATTTATAGGGATCACCTCATAACTGTTTGCATTCCACAAGGAATTCAAAATGAACCGGTATGACTCTTTTCCTTCCCCCTTCTCATTTTCTTGTCCAGCACATTCAGAATGATATAAAAGAATGTATATATTTGTGTATTACAGTGGATTTTTTCTTTGCCTACGAAGACTTGCCTTTACATCACAAACAACAGAAATTCAATAATACATTTATAGTTATAATCAAACATTTCAATTAAACCCTTTCAGCCTCTTGCTTTTATGTTTATTTTGTCTTCTCTACCTACTGTCCCTTTATCTTCTCTACCTTCTATTATATTTATAATTGTTCTGCACAAGAACGGGTCCTTTTAACTGCGTGAGCCTTTCCTTGCCGTGATCAACCTTCACCGATCTTCTAAACACATGATTCTTCCCTTTTCTCTGTGTCGAGTCCTTACCCAAGCCTTGCTACCCATGTTCATACTTTCTTTCTTTTTTACGTTATAATCCTCCTTTGCTCTCCGAAACGATTTAACAAAGGAAATCCACATACTTCTGGACTTGAAATGCTTTAGGCTTCGGCTTTGATCTTTATCGCGTCTACTCTCTATATCGCACTTCGGAGTTTCAAACGTTCTTTTCTATATGGCTGTTTTTCTTTCCAATGCGATTTATAAAGGGAAAACATATACACCCGGACATGAAATCTCTTAAATAATGGTTCTGAGCTGCATCGCATCCGGCTCCTTTATTTCACTTTGTCCTGGGCTTGCGATGAGCGATATGTGATTGGGTCCCACTTGAATTTCTCGCTACTTCGCATCGCAACTTTTATACATTGCGAATTCTTATCACCTGAGTATTTTCGATTGCGATATACGATAGCATAGCATTGCATCTATCCATCGAATCGCAAATTATATGACTTACGAATTCTAATCACATGAGCATCGTCGATTGTGATATGCGATAGCATCACATCGCATCGCAACTATCCATCGCATCGCAAATTCTACAACTTACGAATTCTTATCACATTAGCATCGCCGATGTGTGATATTGCGTTGTGCTGCCACGTGTCCCATCGCATCGCTTCTATCCATGGCATCGCAAATTTTCTCTTACGATCTTCACCCCTTCGATCTTGCGATTTGTGATATGCGGGCCAGGTCCACATCATCTCCATGTCATCGTGCCATGTCACCTTGCTACGTCATCACCACGTCACTGCCACATCATCTTGCCACATCATCTTGATTTATTTGCGATTTGTGGGGTCAGGTCCATGTCAGCTGCCATGTCACTTACCACGTCATCCCCATGTCATTACATCACACTTCGCGTTTTCTGTGACCACTGTGTTTGTGCGACTTTTCTCCTACCTCGATTGCAATATACGATCGCATCGCATCACATCTCCTTTAATCTCATTCATTTGTTTACGCTGTCCCGCTCTGTGACACTGGTCCCACACTTTTGTTAACCTTCAAAACAATATAACTCACTTTAACCCAATGTTTTAAACCCTTTCGGAATGAATATCAGAACCTTCAGAAATGTTTAATTTAATTTTAAACAAAGGTTAAAACTCCCGCGGCAGTGTATTTCTGAACTTCAACCACTTTAATAAAACTCCATTGAAAGATCATTAACCTTCGGAAATATTAAAAAACCTTCGGAATGTTTAGACCTTCGGAAATGTTTCTGGACTTCAAACCCTTAATAAAACTTCATTGCATAGAACGTCGGGTCCATACCTTATTTTAACTCCCACGCAGCTTTTAACGCGAACTCCATCAGATCTTAGTTTTAACTTCAATTTCTCTGGAATATTCCTTCTCCATATTTACACAGAGGCTAATACACATTCAAATCCTCCTCCACTCCTTTACATAGAAGTTAATTCTACACACTTCACAATCTCTATATTCAATTTATGTGGTTCTTATCCATCATTTTCAATTACAGTAAAAACCCCAAATGGGTAGCCGCAACCCACTGATACATTAAACCCTGTGTGACATCTCTGCAACAATTCCATCTGAATCTGATCTTCTCCCTTGTCTTGGTGCTTCTCCTTTGTGCTCCTTTGCCATCAATAACAATATTTCCAACATTTTGGGCCCTAACCCACAAGCTAGGCTCTCTGAAACTAAATCAGTGAAGGATAAACTAAATAATCATTATATTGCATAAAAAATCTCATTACAGAGCCATGAAAGTCCCAAAAGTCTATTACAAGAGGTAAGAGTCTCCTAGCTATCTACAAAATTTAAAACCTAATATGCTCTTGCTCTTCCCTATTTAACCTAAAGGGTAGCTACTAACAAGTCCCTTAAAAGTAGGTGATTTTTCCCCTTTGACTACAAGATAAGTGGAGCTTTGGTTCACTTGATCTTCCACTTGCTTGGCTTCCTCTGATTTCGAGTTGTTGGAGGGAATCTCGAGGATCCTTTGGCTTCCTTTAGGAGTTAAGGAGGTGGTCAACCCACCTATAATCTCTCCTTGTTGTCTACTCCGAGCTCTGATTTCACACTCTTCAACAAAAATGGCATATCTTCATGATTATCCTGCATGTAAACCATATTAGGCATTCGAAGTATGAAAAGCCTTAATCACTAGCTACATTAAGCAACACATGGCCATAGTGTAATTAAATTTGAGAAAGAGAGATTAATGAGGATAAAAACATGACAATTAACTCTTCAAAAGACACCTAATGATGGTAATCATCAACAATCTCAAAATCTACAATGATGGAATTCCAACCATTATTGTTATGTCCAATCCACTTTCAGCATCAAAAGTTCCAAATTGAAACTTTTCATTTCATTACTCACTAAAGGGTTTCTAACAAGTTCCACATTTGTGAAAATTAGATCTCAACTATCAGTAACAAGCTCAAGTATATTTCAACCTCAAAAGTAGCAAGTGCCAAAGTTATGAAACTTGTGAATTTATTACTCAAGATGGGTTGGTTAATAGGGCCAACCTCACTAATGCTTAGGTTCCAACCACGATTTCTAGGCTTAGATGAGTTTTCATTCGAAACTTTCGGAAGATTAGAGTTATATTTGAAATGGCTAACCATGTCTCTTCTTCTTTGTTCTTCAAACAATGTAAAAACTACATATAATTAAATCTTTATATTAAAAGACATTCTATAAATTAATTGAAAGATGTGACACTTTAAAAAGTTTTAAAGCACTTATATTTAAAATTTTAAAATAGCTTTATAGTAAAAAAAATATAAATCAACTATCATTATTTTTTATCATTTTTATATAAAGCAAATTTTTGCTTTAGAAACACTCGTCTATTTTCCACCGATTTTAACCTATGCCATTCCTGAATCTATAAGCTCAAAAGAATAGAAAGAGTACGCATGCATTTAAGAAATGATCGAATATTCCTAGAAGCACATAGAAAATTCATATGTTAAAGACATGGAGCCATTGAAATAGTTAACAATGAATGCATCATGACTCATTACCATTTTTGAGCTTTCAAAAGTTAACAGACAAGGAAACGTGATTGTTTAAATGAGCTCCAAGCGTTGGTCTTTCCAAAATAAGCTAAATTTTATGTCATTTCGTATTGCGGGGAAAGGAGAACCACCAAAATACAGTGAACAATGAAGGCATTATGATTCATTACCATTTTTGTGTCTTAAAAAAATAACATAAAATGGAAGCATGGACGTTTAAATGAGTTCCAAGTATCGTTCTTGCCAAAATAAGCTAAATTTTCTGTCTGTTCGTATGGATTAGAAGGAGGACTACCAAAATGTTGTTGCAACTTTTCTTAGCAGAGATGTCGGAGATGGAAGATAGTAAACACATGGAGTCCTTATTGTAACTCAAAAAATTTGATGGATCTCTAGATGTCTTTTTTTTTTAAAAGTGTTGAGCTTGGATTGAGCCAATTTTATTGCACTTCTAAAAAAGATTTTCCATTACAAAAGAGATTTGCACCTTCAAAGATTTGATGATTATAAGGGCTAAATAGATTTGGGGTTAAGAAAGATCTATGATGATATATTAAACTGAAGATAAATCATTAAATTTTATCTTAAAGTAAAGATGCTTTTTTTTTCCAATTTAGGTTGTTCAGATGTCATGCCCACTATTATTACATTTCTAAATATTGATTCCCTCTAAGCTTGAATAAATATATTCTTTCTTTATATTTTTAAGGCTAAACTAAGTTTAGGCTAGGCCACCTTATTGTATCTTTAGAGATTTCATCAATCTTGATTCAAGGTTAAAAAAGATATGTTGCTAAGAATGTTTTAAATTAATATATTGAAATCATGATAGAAATTAATTTTTTTCATGTGAAAGTAAATATTTTCTTTCTTTATTAAAATTATAAAAAAAAATTTATATTAAATAAAAGATGTTATTTTTTAAGAATGGAAATCAAAATTTTATGTTAAACTTAAAATGGGTTTTTTTTTCTTTTCCCTTTCTTTATTTTAGATTATGCATAGGTTGAAAACCATCTTCCATTTGTAGAAAGACAATATGTGTCAGTAGTAAAATATTTTCACCATCATCACACGAGATTAATATTGAATAGAAGAATAATATACTTTAAAAAATCTCTAATACTAAAATATTATCCTTACAATTAAATAATAGTAAATTAAATACATATATTTATTAAGATATTGTTCCTATAATTGCATACCTATATAATAAAGATAATATAATATTTACTGAGAATATAATTCCACACTTAACTCCCACCACCTTTAACATAAAAAAATAAAAATAAAAACAAAAATAAAAATTAATATGAACTAAAAACCATAACCAATTGAACTATACCTCATATCTTAAAATACATAAATGTAACATTATTTTATATATTGTTAAAATATTATGTAATAAAGAGAATTGTTCATGACAAGTTCATGTCATAAGTGTAACATTATTTTATATATTGCTAAAATATTCTGCAAACAAGAGAATTGTTCAGGACAAGCTCATGTCGGTTGCTAAACACAAGATAGAAGTGTTCGATTACGGCAGTCTAATTACCGCATGGTTTGTGGAGCATCGTTTATATTATATTGCGGGTCAAATATAATATTGCCGACAGCGACAAGGTTCAATTTTCTTTGGGAATGAGTCTGAATTTGGGCACATATGGAACCTGATCGGAGTACGACCCACCCATTACTGCTGTCTGCGGAACCCTTATGACCGAAAGCAAAGGTAGCTTCCCTGCCCATGTGAACGCTCCCCAGTAGGCGGTGACCTAGTGCATGTTGACAAGGCATATGGGTATGAAGTATAAACACGCTGCCTCACACAAACCAAGAGGGACCAGGAATTACATCATATATATCCGACTTGACAGCACTAGAGTTCTTCGTCACATTACAGTATTTTGTCGTGAAGAGTTATTTTCCAGAAAATGGAGTTTATGTTAAATATCGGAGAAGGTTACATTTATAATCCCCTCTGGTTGAATAGCAACTTGGGGTCTCCAGATCCGTCTGCCCCGCCGTTTGGATTTCACAGCGCGGGCAGTTCTCAGTTGCTTGATACCTCTGCGCAATTTCAGCAGAATCCGGCAAGCAACGACAGTAGCCACGGAGAAACACAGAGATGCATGATATCAAGCAACGGCGCGCAGGATTTTCGACTTCTACAGGTCTCTGCACCCATGTCAACCAATTCCAAGCTCGCCGAGGCAACGCCAGTGACAACCACGGAGCCACAGCCTCCTCAATCCAGAGGTCTAAGTAACTCCGCGAGTTTGCCCGTAAATTCCGGAGAAACTGCCAAGGCGGGCAAGAAACGATCTAGGGCTTCCCGGAGAGCGCCGAGGACCCTGCTGAACACCAACACTTCGAATTTCAGGGCCATGGTGCAGTGTTTCACGGGTATTCCTGAAACCCCCTTTGGATATTCACCCGTGAACCCTAATTTCTCTGCACATGTAACCCAGCAGGGTTGGCAGCTATTGGGCCGCAAGCCCCTACCTTATAATGCAGAACTTGACCATAATATGAACTGTGTGTCCCACTACCATTCTGCCCCTCACAGGTATTGTCATCACCACTATAATAATAGTACGTTTATTCCTTTCCAGTCCCTCAATGATAACATAAACAACAGTGGCCCCAAATATCCTCAAGGGCTTGACGTTGCAGGGCTTATCAATTCGGAATCCCTTTTTCCTACCCTGCAATAACGTCTCCATCGAAGAAAAGGCCTCCGGCTCGCCTACCTTATGTTGTCCATTTCTGAACTTGAGGTTCGATCAGTGTTTTCTAGTTTCATCTAATGGGGCTTACAGTTTGCTACAGTGTTGGTTGCTGTTTCAAAATTGAATATATTTGAATATACGAATATGATTAGATTGCTTATATATTGCTTAGTTCCACATATGTGGTTGATTAAACAGAAATCGTGCCATTCAAATCTCCATTAGCCAGATTTTGGGTTTTGTTTAATGTGTTTTCATGTGGGGAATCGTATATAGCTACATCATCCATGAAAGTGAATATAAACCTGAATTACTCTTCGTTTTTTGATACTTTGCTCTGGTTTCTTTGTTTTTCTTCGTTACCAGAACTCCAGGCGCCCATTGTTCATAACTAAGTGAATGGTATTAATTTATTCAGAGCCTTTTATGTTGATTTATGATTGTCTCATGTTTTGAGATTCACTTATCTCGATTCTATCGTCCTAGGGTTTTAGCAACTGGTCATTGACAGTAGCTTATCACAAAGCCTCAAAATGTTTTGAGATTCACTTATCTCGATTCTATCTTCCTAGGGTTTTAGCAACTGGTCATTGACAGTAGCTTATCACAAAGCCTCAAGATGTTTTGAGATAAACTTATCTCGATTCTATCTTCCTAGGGTTTTAGCAACTGGTCATTAACAGTAGCTTATCACAAAGCCGCAAGATTCAGAAATAAGAAGAGTTTGGTCTTTTCAAAATATAATTATGATTCTTATTTTTTGATTTTAGACTTTTTTGTTATTAATTTAGAAAATGTTTATGGATTCAACTAACAATTTATAATATCATTCATTCTCAAGCTAAAATTTAAAGACACAAAAAGTTTAAAGACACACAAGGAACACAGAATATTCAATCAAAAATATCAGTTGCTTTTATAATCTCAAAGACACACGAAGGAACACAGAATATTCAATAAAAAATATCAGTTGCTTTTATAATCCAACAGCCCATTATGAGATATTCAATGAGTGATGTCCTGATACAGTTGCTTTGTCTAATGGTACACTTTCATTGATGTTTGAATTCGTACAATGAATCTCATACATGAAGAAGTTACAGGTGGCTACAACAAATGCAAAATTGCTTTGATATGTATTTTTCAAACATAATTCTGTAAGATCTTAGCATTATTGGTTTTTAATGTTAATAAAATGTTCGTTCTTTATATTTCTTGTAAGTCCTGTCGACATGACGGAGTTGTGACTTGTAAAATCTCATCTAATAATTACAGGCCGCCTTCTTCCCTAATTAGGTCTCAATACTTTTAAATAAATATGATTCAAACTCGATTTGTGCTCGGAGGCATCCATGGATTATTAAATTGATAAGTTACGGTCCCATAAATATTCTATTTGCAGAGAGAATGTATTGAAAGCAATTATCAGGGGAATTGCTTCGTGAGAGATTTGACAGTCATATCATCTAATGGAATCAGCTTGGTTTTATGCTGGTTCGGTTACTGTTCGATTGGGAGGAACAGACAGCCATGACTGGAACTCGAAGTCTTCGGTGGGAAGCAACAGACATGACCGTACCTCATACTTATCTGTTCAGATAGTTATAGCTTTATAATTTTCATTTTAATATACAAACAAGTAATGGTCGAGAGATTCTATTGTTGTTAAATAATATCTATTCATTTCAGTTTTTTTTTTTTTTTTTAATACTGGGTAGTGTCTGGCTATTTATTCATCTTAACAAAATTTCAAGTTATATTAATATATATACTTGATGACCTCAATCTGTATTTAAGTTAAAATTGGAAGAGTTTAAATTGTCTCTAGCTCTCTTAACTGGTCTATTGTTTATCTTAACTTCTATTAACATAATATAAAAAAAGTAAATGCTATCTGTAATCTGCATATAAAAAAAAACAAGTATTTACTAGACTCATTTATGAGATGATTCAATGGGTTTGGGGTCCTTGACACTTGACCCGGGCATGTCAACTTGGTTCATATTCTGAAGCTCTTTATCAATTCTTCCAAGGAGGACGTTCTAAAATGGAGGCACCTTTAGAATCTCCTCCTATCTCTTGAATTGTAACAATTCCTTTAGCGAGTAAACACTTCATAGTCCATTAAATACGAATAGATTGCTTAAAAAACAACAGTCTACCTTTGGTATTTATGGAATCCGTTAAGATTGGATCCATCTCATCCTTAGGAATGTCTTCCTTTACATTGGTTTTCAGATCTTTTTCCCACCAAGAAACCAATGATTTGACATGGCGAGGTGTCCCTCGTGCATATGCCTCGAAAAGGTTCTCCATGTTTTCCTTGCCGGATTTCCTTCCCCTTCTGCACGGCCCTGCTTTAGCCTTGCCTTTATCCTTTCCCTCCCTTCTTCTAGACTACACCTTAAGCATTTTTACTTGGGACTGGTCTCCCAACAATTGTGCATTCACCCAGTTCCACATTGGGGTTCACCCCCGTCGTGCAATGGCTTGAGGGTGAGGAATGCTAGGAAGACCTACAGGAGGTGACAAAATGACAGTATTGAAATCAAATAGAGATTTTAGAAGAATATGTTGCTTGCTGGAGGCCAGTAACATCTTCACAAACTGGCCTGAGGGTATTAGCCTCTTCATAATTACAACAATTCCAACTCCCCTAACATGTCGCAGCCTTCGAGTTATTATTATGCTTCCCCTTCTTAGTGTTGATAAAAACAACAAGACAAAGACCAAACAATAAATGTCCCTCATAAACTTAACAAAGAAAATATACTCCCATTTTTAATATCCTAGTTTTAATATATACATATAAAATAAAATAGTTTTTTTTCAATTTCAAAATATAAAACTTTAAATAAAACACATGAATTAATGCTTTATTATAAAAACTAAGATAATTGATTACATTTAGGAATTTTATTTTTAGATGTTTATTTTATTTTATTAGAGGTTTATTTTATTTTAAATCATAAATTTTTAAATTAAATTGTCATATTAATAAGACAAAACATTGCATATAACTTTAAATTTATAAAAAAAAATTAGTAAAATAATATAAAAAAATTTAAAGATTATATCGAAACTTTATATAGTTTATTAGAGGAGGGAATTACAAAAGTTAAACTAAGATAAAGTTTATAGGTTTATATTATTAAAAAAATTTAATTATAAAAATTTTGGAAAAAGAGAGAATATTTAGCTTGGTCTTTACCCTTGAGTTACAAGCAAAGATTAACATAGAGTACCCATCACTATTATTCTCGATAAAGCTTAAAAGACTTTATACCCTTTGTCAAATTGTAATAGGAAAAGAGGAAGAACTCGAAGAACTTACCCGCTGAAGATTCTATATGGAAGGATGAAAATTTTATACAAAAGCATCCATAACTACTCAAACAATGAGGACAACACTTTTTTTTGAAGGAGAGAGACATGTTAGGTCCCTATAATACTAGCGTGTCCTCATTGTTATTGTTAGTGTAGCCCCTTTATTGTTATTTTGTGCCCATGTAGCTTCCATATTGTTATTGGTGTGCCTTATAGAAAGCCACTATTGTTATTGTTGTGTCCTTGCATTATTATTGTTATGTAGGCTCTAATTATATTGTGATCCCTTAGACTACTATATATACTAAGGAGGTCTTTTCATTTGTATAATCCAAGAAATTTTTATTTATGTGATGTCAAGTAGGTTTCCCCCTCAAAGAGGATAATTTTCAAATCTTACCTGGAGAAACTTGACCTTAATGTGGAATATGCAGTTTCCTAGACCTCTTACAAAATGTCTTTAAAAATGTGGTCTTTTCACTAATGAAGAATAATATGAACTCCTCTACTTCGCAAATCCCTTTAGTGGCTATGAACCTAGACCATGTTAGAATTATTTGGCCATTGAAGGCTTTAACAAGTCCTCGTGTTAGTGGTCAAAATCACCTTAGAAATACGGATGCCCTACCAAACCTAAAAATTTTATGTGACTTTCGCTTAATAATAAAAAACTAACGTAGGATTTACTTCAAAAGAGAAACTGTGAGGGAATGGAAGATGCAACTTATATAAATCATATATCAAAACAAACATACATCTCACCCTTTATTGTCCCTTCACAGACTAGGGTACTGAAATCAAAGGACTTACAAGGTTGAAATCAAAATGGCAAGGGGAATCAATAAAAAAAAACTTAAGTAATTGGCATAAGGACAATGAAACAAAAGCTTTCAAAACCTTTCCCCTTAGCAACTCATGGGAAATCTAGATTGCAAGAAGCACAAAAATATCTAAATGTAGGGACACTCTACCCTTTGAAGTTTAAATGTGTATCAAAAAGTTTGAATATCTTAAGAGTGTTCACACAATTCTCGTTAATCCCTTCGTTAATCCCTCCTTGTGCTTAGAATTCAGACATGATTAATTCTAAGAATTTGGCAATTAGGGTTAAGGTGAGCTGTTTCTTCATGATACATCACATGAGATATTTATTAATCAATTTTTTAAAGCAACAAATGTTGTCCATCATTGGGCTAGTCCAATATATTTATTGAGAAATATCTCATGGAAGTATCTAAAAACACGACTCATATATACCCTGTTATGCAAACAAATAAAAAAATAGAAGAAAATATAGATCAATGACTTGGAAATTATCCTCTTCGAGGGGGAAACCTCTACATCACATAAATGAACAATTATTGGATGAAACAAATGAAAATACCTTTTTAGTATATATAGGAGTCTAAGGGGTCACAATATAATGAGAGCCTACATAATAATAATAATGTAAGGGTGCACAAGTAACAATAGTGGGATTCTATAGGGAACAACAATAACAATATGGACACTACATGGGCACAAAATAACAATAAGGGGGCTACACTAAAAATAAAAATAAGGCAAATACACTAGTATTACAGGGACCTCACTTTCTCCTCTTCTTCAAAAAAAATTTTGTCCTCAACGTTTGAGTAGTTACAGATGCTTCTATATAAAATTCTCATCCTCCCATATAGAATATTCAGTGGATAAGTTCTTCAAGTTAATGAGATACTCTGAAATTGATCAATTATATAGTTGTTGGGTTCTTTTTTTCTGACGGATTCAGGCTCCAATATGATTTTTCCATCCTCGAAAACTTTTGGCAATATTATCTAAACTAGGAGCTTGTCACCACTAACCTTCTTTAAGCACGAAACATGGAAAACTCGGTGTACTCAGGAAGATGCATGCAACTCCAATTTCTATGCCAGAGTACCAATCTTTTGAAACACCTTGTAAGACCCATATTACTTGGGTGATAATTTATTATCAATCTTAGCTTTCTTGAGGGAAATGTTTTTATGGTTGTAGCCATAAAAATATCCAATGGCCTACATCAAAAAATATTTTACTGTGATGTTGATATGTCTTTTATTTCATTCGATGTTTTTCTATAGTGGCTTTAAGAGTTGGATAACATATTTTATGCTTGATGTGATCTTCTTTTTCTTGAACCTTAGAATTTCTCTTAAAGATGATGTGATAGACGATGGGTGATATTCATAAAGTTTCATAAATGTATTAATTTTTATTGTAGTGTGGAAGGAATTGTTATACCACCATTCAACGAAAGGTAACCACTTGACCGAGTGTGTTTGTTTATCATATACAAAGCAATAAATATATCCTTCGAAAAATTTGTTCACTATCTTAGTTTATCTGTTAAATTGAGGATGATAAGATGAGGTGTGAGCTAATTGAGTACCAAGACAAGAAAATAATTATGTCCAGAAATTTCTAGTGAAATTCAGATCTGTGTCACTTACAATAATCTTTGGGTTTCCATATAGATTTCAAATTGTTTCCATAAATGTTATAGAAATTGTACTGGCTTTAAAAGGATGAGATAATGAAAACAATTGTGCATACTTGGTAAGTATATCAACTACCACCATGACGACACTCTTTTATTTGGAATTGGCTAAACCTATGTTAAAATTCATTGAAATATCCTCCCAATGCTAACTTGGAATCACTAAAGGTTGTAACAGACCCAAGGCCTTGATTGTCTCAATTTTATTTTGATGGAAAACCAAACATTCTGCAACAAACATATGAATATCATATTTAAGGACATACCAAAATAATTCCTTCTTGCTTGTGTGGTATGCTTATAAAAATCGTGAGTGGCCTCTTAAAGGAGATTTGTGCACTTCCAAAATAATATTTTCTTTGAGTTGGGAATTCTTAGACATATATAAGAGATATTTATACCATAATGAGTCATTTTTCTAGATAAATGTATCAAATGTACTCAGATCTTGTTTCAAATTTTGAATGAGTGTCCAGACCTCTTCGTCATTCTTCCATATCTCCCTTGCTTTAGTTATATAGTTAGGTTGTATAATAGAAATGACATAGATAAATTCTTCCACATCCTCATCCCTCCTTGAGATTGCATCTGCAACAACATTTTCTTCCCCCTTTTTGTAGATGATTTCAAATTCATAACCCAACATATTAGTGACTCATTTTTTCTTCTCCACTGAAGATAATATATTCTCCAAAAAGTATTTAGGACTATCATGGTTTGTTTTTACTTTTAAATGTATCCTCATTAGGTAAGGGTGACATTTCTTTAAGGCATGTAGTATTTCCAACATTTCCTTCTCATAAATAGGTTTGTGTAAATATCTTCCGTTGATTGGATGACTTTCAAAAGCAATGGGTTTTCCTTCTTGCATTAAAACATGTAACACTCCCTCCCCTCATCTACCCAAGTAACCAATCAACCAGGATAAACATGTGACAAGAGGCTACTAATATGTGATTAAACCTCCTATATGAACTTAAAGAAGTGGAATGGCAGAAACAAGAAAAATACACCTTACAAAACATTGACAACATCCCCAGAAGGTAACCCAACCTTCCAAATCCTTGACCTCTGAGGGAGACTAAATTTTATATCCTTTTGGACCATAGCTACAGGCATGTGAAGGCAAGGTAGCGATTGAGAACATATAGCCCCAAGCACAACACAACAAACATGTGGCCATGGCCCCATTTGGTCAATTATGTGTCTGCAACTCTGGGATTTATGCCACCATTTCAGCCCCAAAGCCCAGGTATCTGCGAAAAACTACATGAAACTTTAGGAGATGATAAATAACATTAAAACAAAGGTACATAAGCAATCACATCATCAGGAACTCATCTAGATACCTCCCATCCATGACAAGAATTTTGTCAAACATGTAAAAAAAATTGAATCTACAAGTATGAACAACAAAGTTAAGCATAGGGGTCTCATACTTATCTCAGAATTGCTAAGAAGTATTTCTACCTTACGTCATTAGATGCAATAAAATTTATTTTACCATAGATACATTTTGCATTCATTTACAAGTAAAAACATGGATAGAGCCATACATCATCACTGATTAAATACATGCTCATAACCATCATAATAACAACAAAAATACCATGGATACAACAACAATATAATCCACATAATAACCATTAAATTTGCATAAGAGATACCAAAGGAATGAGCTATTCATTACTGAATGTAAAAACCAACTAGAGATGGGACTTCCATGTTCCACTTGAACATAGATTGGCTGAGCCAAACCTATCTTCAACCAATCACCCACATGCCATATGCCAAGCATGAATGTGAGGCTCAAACCGAAAGAACTAGCCAGGGCATCCCGAGGTTAAACCACGTCACCCTCATCAATAGAAATCATGATTTACCATGATCCATCCCAGATCACTAGACAAACACAATAAACATGTCATAATTGGCCTTATTGTGATCTACACCCATTTACTAGGCCAACACAATCATGGATATCACCGGATTCTCTCTGCCTAAACCATGAGGAATTTTCCTGTCTCTTAGTCTCTTAGGATTTACCACAACACACAGCCTGAATCAGGGGTTACTAGGCCCTAAACCAAGACATAGTCTCTAGGATTTACCATATATCCCATCTCGAGACTACTAGGCCCAATGGAGAGCACCCACCTCTCAGGCTTTACCGTAATCCATTCCAGATCACTTGGACATAAATCGAGGAAAACCACGTCTAGGCTTTATAGTATATTCTTTCATTCACCGATCGAGGATTCTTAGGCCCACCGAGGCAACACAATCTTGGATTTACCGAAACCCACAATGTGGCTCAAGGGTTACTAGGCCAGTGGCTTTACTGTGATCCATAGTCTAGTTCAATTACCACTAGGACATGTGCTATATCTCTTCAGAGATCCACCCCACTCAGCGTTGAATCCATCCAATTTTGAGCTAAACCAAACCATGAGAACTCCACTATACCATGGCTATCCGAAAATGGCAAGGTTAGGCTAAAAACATGGTCACACCAGGAAAAACCCATGCCAAGACAATAGGAAACCACATGCAATACCATGAAAGCCATATCTAACAAGAAAATCACACATGCAATTCAATACCTGCAAATAATCCCACTGTAGCTGCCTAATCATTCTCTTCCCTGATTGATCTTTGCCTTCTTTCTTTAGATCTCCAAGTATGCCACACTCTCCAAGAGTGCTCCAAAAATACTCTAAGTGTCCAAGATTATGAGACAGAGAGAGAGATAATAATGAGAGAGATCAAAAAAATGCACTAAGAAAAGGTACCAAGTGATCCTCATAAGCCTTTTTATAGAAGAGACCTCTATTTTCTTCATTTTCCATTATTTTCCTTCATTTTCCTCCTCACATACAACCTATGACTTTTCATCTCCCTTTTCTCATATTTTCCATTAATTTCATAAATAAATGTGCCAAAAATGTCAATTTTCCTTTCCATAGCCTTAGCCATTTCCTTTTCCAATTTCCTTTAGCCATAACAAACAGAATAAACACTTGCTAGGATTTTATTTTTCCAATGTTAAGCTTGGAATACATGTCCCATCAACCGTGGTTATTATTTTTAATTTTATTACATGGAATTTTCACCAGGGATGTTATTGAACCCTTCCCCTTGGGGAATACCATCCTCGGTGTTTAATGACACCAATAAACCAGAAAATCACTAAAAATAAAACATACTGCATATGGAGATTTATAACACAACTTGTTGCAGTATTTACAATGAATCACATGCTCAAAAGAAAAAATCATCATGACAATCATACCGTGTACGGGATCTTTATAACACATCTCATTACGATATTTAGAATAGTATACACATACATATATGCTCAACCAAAACATAAAAGGATATGATGGCCATACCAGTAACAATGGAATCCATAGGCTCACACCTCCACCCTCAAAGTAGTACCAAGATTCACTTCCTTCCGAAGAAGTCCATAATACACTGACATAGCCAATGTTTGCATCTAATGTCTAGCACTACAATGTTGCGCTACTATACCCTTAGTGAACAGTTATCATCTCATTCTGCCATGGCACACTCACAATGTGCATATGATTCCATTTGGAAATTCTAATTACCAAAACATATCCTTCCCCGACCTTTCCTTCTTTTCTACACAGTCCCTCAGGCAATCTGTTCATCCCCTTTTTTGCATTCACTCACCTTCCAAGTTCCCTATAATCCCCTATTCTCGGAGATCCATCCCTTGGCAAGGATTCCTCGCATCATAAGTTCAAACAAACAAGGCATGTTCCTCTCTCAAAACCATCATACCTTTTGTAACATTCTAATGGAAATCAATGGACAATATTGGGTACCAGTGTGCCACAATGACCCTGCTTCTGGAGTTCTTTACCAACATACCACTACATATTCCAATTCCTTTTGTTGACACTATTAATCCTTGCAATCAGTTTTAACCTCCCAACCGTGAATTTTCGTGGTTCTTGTACCAATCACGTAACTGCCATTAGATTCAAAATAAATTGAAATAAATTCACATCATACGTCATTGGTAGTTCTTCAATAAGGTACACTTTCACTTCTTTTTACTTCCTGTCACACAAACCAAACTAGTTGTTTGATCAAATCACCATGTATAAACATATCACATCTGGTTAGATCAAAACACAACCATCATAGATCAAAATCATAAATCACATGCAATCATCATAAACCATAATAATAAATCACATGTAACCATCATAACTTAGAATCATAGATCGTATGCATAATAAAACTGAAATCAAATATCTATACTTATCCTTCATCAGTCCTTACTTCTTCCTGTGTTCATTATATACAAACGTCGGATCAGTTTCCACATCCGGAAACCATCCAATGCATTTTCTTCTCTGCAATCACATACATATACAAAAAAAGTACATCAAAACACATACATCCACACAAGGCATACAACACCACACAATACATACACCCACACCCAACATACGAGACATACACTCAATGGATAATACAACAAAATACATATACATATACAGAGTACACGACAACAAATACACATGTCATGATACCATGACTACACGATTCCCATACATAGTACCACATGCTCGCAACACAACATGTACGACATGCACACAATACCACACACATACTAGTACCATATGCACAACATGTACACAGCATCGCCTACACAACATGTGTGCAACATCACATGTACACAGAACTACCTTCACATAACACCACATGTACAACATGTCCATAGCACCACATGCACAGAACACCACTTGTACAATCATGCACACAAGACCACTTGTACATAGCACCATATGTACAACACGAACACAACACCATATGTACATAACACCTCCTATACAACATGTACATAGCACCATATGTGCACAACATCGCATATCCAACATGCACACAACACCATAGGCACACGTCACCGCATATCCAACATCCACATAGTAAGGTATGTACACAACACTGCATATACAACATGTTCATAGCACCATCTATACATAACACTGATGCATATGAAATATAAACACAACACCATATATACTATAGGAATATAACATCATAGCTACAATAAATAAATATACAACATGCGCAGCGTATACACTACATTAGTACTGCACATCCATAGACAACACACTGACCCCACAAAAAACCTTCCTTCTAGTGCCTTTCCACTATCCATGTCACATATTACACTACTTTCGCTTCGATGATGTACCCATCAACATTACCTGTCCATAACATAAACATAGGCACATACAAGCATATAATATTAAATCATATCCACATGATACTAACCTCATAGGTCTTCCAATGCTACTTTTCCACTTGTTTTTTCATAGAAAGGAACCTCTTCATGCCATTCATATGCATATGCAATCATTCCTCCACAAGAATTATCCTTCAAAATCTTGTCATAGAGTGACATAGGTACATACATACATACATACATATATATAATAATTATCATAAAACAATCATGATCATCTTAGACAACGACATACATACACACATATATACATATAAACATTAGCATTAAAAAATAATGATCCATGAGGACCCAATTAGACACAACATACATACATACATACATACATACACGTATACGTATATAAGCACCAACATAATCATGATCACAACACAATTGCTAGATATCATAAGGTCTAGGTTAAGAAAAGTTTCTTTATTTGTGCACAACATGCACAACGTTGAGAACAATAGTTCCCAACATCGCCAAGGCAACGAACACCTTAGATCTACTTTCTTTACCTTTCTGGCTACCTTTCTCATTTCTGTACTTCCACCATCCATTTACCATAATGGACCCAACCAGTCCAACTGATTATCATAGTCTTACCTTGCGTTGAGCTTAATCATGCACCGAGCCTCACCCATGTCTTACATTACATTATGGGGTTTCATTCAACTCTTCCCGAGATCCATTAACTTTCATCTTTCCCAATAATTTCCCAAGAATCTAAAAGGAAAAATCAAGAAAAAGAAATAAAGAATAAGAAACCATGAAAATCAATAACAATAAAACATCGAAAACAAAGTGGCATGATCATGCACTAGACATAAAAAAACCTACAAATCAAATACAAACAAATCACGAATACCAAAAGCAAAAGACTGGAAACAAACATCATGACTCAAACCCGATGGTTCCCAATGGTTCCAAAGGAAAGCTCATTTCGAGCCTTCTTCGAGATTTCATGGCAGTCTCTTGCCATGTAATCCCCTGCATCATACTTTCATAGACACATAACGATCAGTGCATAAATAAACATAACAATATACCAATTACCTTACTATTTTGGGCCAATCACGCTGACCTATAAGTGAACACGCATGTCATCCCTATGTATCAAACATAAATACAACATATCTATCAACTACAAATCAAATTTTACTAAGACTAACAACCATCTCATAATCAACAATCAACTCACATTCATTGATAATAATACATAATTCTACAACTATCACCTATTTACACTCAAGTATATATCATATATCTCAGCACATATGTGTTCGCACAACCATCTTAAATAAAGATCATTCCTTCATACAATCTTACACACACATATACTCATATCATGAAATTAATCAAACATTCAAACAAATTTCTAACATACCATTTTAAATAAATCAGCTAGATCACATAATATACACCGAATCACTCAAACACCATATAGACGACATAATCAACATTAAATCACCAAGTATACGACATAAGAAAACTCATATCTTAATGTATCTCACGGGAGGATATATTTTCTGCACAATAATTCTAGTTAGCACGATATAACTTCACAACATATAAACCCAATCATAATTAAGGTCATGGTATACATAACAATATCTAGCTAACATGTTCACACTCTAAACTCATAACCAATTTTCATTCATGCATATAATCACAAATGCACATTCACTATAGAAATAATACAACACACTATCATAATTAGGTCAACTCATGCGTGAATTTCATAACCCTAACCATAAATTCACTATCATGTAACAAAAACAAGTTATATATCATGATCATCAACAACATGTAACCTAATTATCAAGCTAACTATCATACAACAATGACAAGTTAACCCATAACATGCTCACCAACAACATATAAGTTAGCTAACATAAAACGACAATATCAATGCATACCACCACAAGTTGTTATCATTTATGATTATCTAACACGTGTAGATATTACCACACTAATAAACTAGAATCTATAATGTATGTAACCATAACATTAATAGAATGAAAGGAATAATAATAACCATAATGCATTTAACAATCCCTAGCGTACATACTCAGATTCCCAACATTCAAACATGTATGGTGACATGCTCTTGCCCCGAGCTCCAATGTTGCAACTTCACTTTGATAGTGTGCATCTCATTCTATATCTTAGTCAACACATTAGCATCATAACATATCAATATAATCATGATGACCTAATTGCATACAATGACCTTATACACAAAAACCTTCACCAAACCAATGCAAACTTGACCACATGTGCCCACTTGACATGCATAACCAATCATGAATGACCAATGCATGTCACACATATAGCCTCACATAAGAAAAAATACATGTCCACACAAAAGCACGACCAATATGTGACCTAGCATAAACAAGCAATGAATGTACAATATGTAACAATATGTAAGAAAGCGTGCACAAACAATATATAAGAAAAAAAAAAGATAATTCATCACACTCATGAAAACATGTTGACAACAACACCATCAACACTTCCATGGTGACACCACTTCCATCATGGCCAACACAACACGGCTGCAAAAAGAACATACACCACAGGCATACTAAAAACATATGCAACCAACAAAAAAACATGGCCAACACACCACCCATCCAATCCAAGGGTTGAACCATGCTACGATACCACTCTATAACACCCCATTCCCACATATACCCAAGTATCCAGAAAACCGAGTAAACATGCGACGAGAGGCTGCTAATATGAGATTAAACCTTCTGTATGACCTTAAGGAAGTGGAACCAATGGAAAAAAGACAAAAAAACTTTACACAACATACACAACATCCCCAAAAGGTAACCCAACCTTCCAGACCCCTAACCCCTAAGGGAGACTGAATTTTTTACCATTTTGGACCATATCCGCATGCATGACAAGACAAGGTAGTGGCTAGGAGCCTATAGCCACATGTACAACAACAAGCATGCGGCCAGGGCCCTATTTGGTCTGTTTTGTGCATGTAACTCCATAATTTGTGCCACCTTTTGAGCCCCAGATCCCAAGTCTCTACCCATAACTTCATGAAACTTTAAGAGATGATAAGTAACATTAAAACAAAGGTATGAAAGCAATAAAATCATCATGAACTCATCTGGACCCCTCCGAACCATGAAATAATTTTTTTCAAACATGTCACAAACAATGATCTACATATATAAACAATAGATTTAATAATAGGGGTCTCGTACTTATCTGAGAATCGCTAAGAAGAATTTCTCCCTTACATCATTAGTCGCAATACAATATTTTTTACCATAGATACATTGTGCATTCATTTATGAGTAAAAACATGGATAGAGCCATACATCATCACTGATAAATCACATGCCTATAACCAACATAATAACATCAAAAATACCATGGATACAATAACAATAGAATCCACATAATAACCATTCCATTTGCATACCAAATACCAAAGGAATGAGCTCTTCATTACTGAATGTAAAAACAAACCGAATATGAGACTTCCACCTTCCACCCGACCATAGATTGGCTAAGCCAAACCTTTCTTCAGCCAATCACCCCCATGCCATATTCCAAGCATGAATGTGGAACTCAAACCGAAAGAACAAACCAGGGCATCTGGAGGCTAAACCACCTCACCCTCATCAATAGAAATCAAGATTTACCATAATCCATCCTGAATGACTAGGCCAAGATAATAAAAATGTCATAACTGACTTTACCATGATCTACACCCGATCACTAGGCCAACACAAGAATGGATATCACCGAACTCTCTCCTCCTAAAATTTCTGGATTTTTCATGTCTCCTAGCCTCTTAGTGTTAATTCCCTAAATTAATAGTGTAGTCCCTTATTATGTTAGTGTAGCCCCCCTTATTGTTATTGTTGTACCCCTATAACCCCATATTGTTATTATTGTGCCCTTACATTATTATTGTTAGGTCAGCTAGGATTACATTGTGGCCCCATGGACTCCTATATATAGAAAGGAGGTTTTGTCATTTGTGTCATCCAAGAATTGTTCATTCATGTAATGTATTAGAGGCTGCCCCCTCGAAGTGGCTTATTTCTAAGGAATTGATATCTCTTTTCTTCTATTTTTGGAGCTGGTTTCACAACATTTGGTATCAGAGCTTTGGATTATAGGGTTTCGTTGCTCCAAACAGGTCATCATGGAATTTTCCCTATAAATTTATTTCTACGAAGGTTCAGAAGCTGAAATGTTTAGGGTGCGAAGCCGAAATCCTAAGGAACATCGTCGCAAAATTCCAGAGCTTTTTTCACAATATTTTTTGAGATATGATCTATGGAAGGTGGGGCTTTTTGCAGGCTCTTGAATTTAACTTAAAAATGTCATCGCAGCATTTGCACTATAACTTTGTTTCTACGAAGGTTCAGAAGCTGAAATGTTTAGAGGGCGAAGCCAAGATCCTGAGGAACATCTTCACAAAATTTTAGAGCTTGGTTCGCAATAGTTTCGGAGATATGATCTGTGGAAGGTAGGTATGTTCCAGGCTCCTGAATTTCATCTTAAAGAGGTGATCATAGGAAAATATTCATAACTCTCCCTCTGAGCATCGGATTGGAATGCTGTAAAAGGTGGCCGCAAGTACATAGACTCTAGTTTCCTTTCTATCAATTTCAGCACCGAAGGAGGAAACAATGACACATGGAAAGTCGTACAAGTTTGCTCTACTGAATCAGCCCATAATTAGGTCATCATAGGGGATTGGGCACAACTTGGCCTTTAAGAATCCAAATCAGGTTAGACCTATAGCATTCGAAAGAGAATTCAGAGGGTTGTCGCAGTGCCAAATTTCAGTTATTAAGAATTTGAAATCGCATAGATAATTCAATTTCAATATCGAGCTTCTCAAAATCAAGAAAACAGTGTGTATTTGGTTTTTTTAATTGCATAACGTTTGTTTGAAAAATCAGTTTGAAGTGATTCCAAGGACATATTTTAGAATTTTTATCAGTATTGGGTTCTATAATGCCTCCAAAAAATAATTCCATACCCATTAAGCCCTCAAAAATCTATACTATGACACATGAAGAGGAAGAACTACAGTATGAAATATCAAAATTACGGTACCAAGTGCAACAAATTTCGATCTTACGAAGAGCAACCAAAGATGACATAGATGGTTTAAAAGCAGAAATGGAGGCTAAGTTGGATGTCTTGAAGGATCAAATAACAACTAATATGGATGATAAATTAGTGGAAGATCACATCGAGTATCAACAACAAGTTCTCCAACTCTCAAAGGATAACCTAACTTTGGTGCAGAATCTAATGAAACAACAGGAAGATCAACATCACATTGAAACAAGTTCTGAAGCAGTCACAGAAACAAGAACTCAAGAAGTATGATCAATTTCAGAGTATCTCAGCCAGTGGAAGAACTTTCCTCTAGAATTTTCCACATGGGAGGATGAGAATTTTATACAAAAGCATCAAGAAATAATCAAGCGTTGAGGACAAAACTTGTTTGAAGGAGAGGGGCATGTTAAGTCCCTATATTAATAGTGTAGTCCCTTATTATGTTAGTGTAGCGCCCCTTATTTTTATTGTTGTACCACTGTAACCCCCATATTGTTATTATTGTGCCCTTACATTATTATTGTTAGGTCGGTTATGATTACATTATGGCCCCATGGACTCCTATATATAGAAAGGAGGTTTTGTTATTTGTATTATCCAAGAATTTTTCATTCATGTAATGTATTGGAGGTTGTCCCCTCAAACTAGCTTATTTCTAAGGCATTGATATCTCTTTTCTTCTATTTTTGGAGCTAGTTTCAAAACACTTAGGCTGTATCGTAAACTATAGTATGAATCAGGAGTCAGTAGGCCCTAAAACGAGACATATTTGCCATGCTCTACCATACATCCCATCCCGGGACTATTAGGCCCAATGGAGAGCACCCACCTCTCATGCTTTATTACAATCCATCCCGGATCATTAGGCCCTAAGCTGAGGCAAACCACCTTTAGTCTTTCTTTTATATCCTGCCATTCACTGGTCGATGAATCCTAGGCCCACCGATGCAACATAATCTTGGATTTACCACAACCCATAGTTTGGCTGAAGGGTTACTAGCCTAGTGGCTTTATCGTGATCCACAGTTCGGTTCAGGGACCACTACGCCATGTGCTATATCAACTCAAAGATCCACCCTACTCAGATTTGAATCCATCTAGTAATATAGCTAAAGAAAACCATGAGAACTCCACAATACCATGGCTATCCGGAAATGGCAAGGCTAGGTTGAAAACATTTTCACACCTGGAAAAGCCCAAATATAGGTTTTTCCATTGGACTATTCAACTTTGAATCCATCTGGTAATCCAACTAGACCAAAACATGAGAACTCAACAATACCATGGCTATCCCAAAATGGTAAGGCTATGCTCAAAAAATTGTCACACCTGGAAAAACCCATGGAAAGGCAACAAGAAACCACATGCAATACCATGGATTCCATATCTAGCAAGGAAATCACGCATGCAATTCAATACCTACAAATAATCTCGTTGTAGATGCCTAATTCGACTCTTCCCTGCTTGATATATTCCTTCTTCATCCAAATATCCAAGTATGCCACACTCTCCAAGAGTGATCCAAAAATACTCTAAGTGTCCAACAGTATGAGAGAGAGAGAGAGAGAGAGAGAGAGAGAGAGAGCTCTAAAAATGCATTGAAAATATGTACCAACTGATCCTCAGAATAATTTTAATAGAAGAGGCCTCTGTTTTCTTCATTTTCAATTATTTTCCTTCATTTTTCTCCTCACATGCAACCTGTGACCTTTCATCTCCCTTTTCTCTTATTTTCCAATATTTTCATAAATAAATGTGCCAAAAATTCCATTTTTCCTTTCCAAAGCCTTTTTCATTTCCTTTTCCAATTCCCTTTAGCCATAATAAACTGAATGAACACTCGCTAGGATTTTTTTCCCAACATTCAACTTGGAATACATGTCCCATCAACCATGGTTATTATTTTTAACTTTATTACATGGAATTTTCACCAGGGCTGTTACAAAACAACACCAATTCCATTTCTTGAGACATCATATTCCTTCATAAAGGCTTTTGTGAAGTCTAGAGTAGCTAAAACTAGAGCTTGACACATTTCTATTTTAAGATATTCAAAAGACCTAGTTCCTTCTCGAGTCCAAAAAAAATCATTCTTCAGTAATGTTGTTAGAGGTGCTTCTATTTCCCCATAATTCTTAAGAAACTTGTGATAGTACCCTATCAACCTCAGAAATCCTCGAAGATGCTTTAGGGTTGTGGGGATTTCAAATTTCCCTAATGAATTTAATTTTGTTAGGATCTACCTTAATACCCTCCTGAGATAAAATATGACCCGAATATTCCACCTCCTGTACCCCAAAGAAAAATTTAGAGGTTTTTTGCATACAATTGTTTCTCTTCTAATAGTTTGAGTACCAATTCAACATGTTGAACATGGTCCTTCAAAGACCTGTTGTAGATTATTATATCATCAAAAAATAATAACACAAATTTTCTAAAGAAGGGTTTGAAAATGGAATTCATCAAACCTTGAAATGTGGAAAGTGCATTAGTAAGGAAAAAATGCGTTACAAAATATTCATAATGACCTTTATGAGTTCTAAATAATGTTTTCGGAGTTTCTTTTGTCTTCATTCTAATTTTATGATACCTTGAATGAAGATTCAACTTGGTGAAGTAAATTGTTCCCTATAATTCATACAACAATTCATCAATGACAAGAATGCGAAATTTTTCTTTAATAGTGAGCTTGTTGAGCTCCTTATTATCCTGAACATATGCTATGATCCACCCTTCTTGTGTACCAATACTAATAGAGCATAAAAATAACATTGGGTAGGTTAAATTAAACTTGCCTCTAGCATTTTTGCAACCATACGTTCAATTTCACTCTTTTAGGCATAGGGATATTTGTAAGGTCTATTGTTGGGAGGAAGACTTCTTGGAATCAATTGAATAGCATGATCGTGATCACGAATAAATGGAAGGCCTTTGGGAGTCTCAAATACCTTGGAATGATTTTCCAAGGATCTTTGGAGATTTGGAGAAACATACGATTTCAATTTTTGAACATGTAGTGAGCATAATTGTGCTATTATGCCTCGTTTTTCTTTCTTCAAATTCTTTGTTATGCCATTAAATTTGATTATCCTCCCTATTTTATTTGTGATGCCCCTTCATTAAATTTCCTTTCCCGGAAAATTTCAAGAAAATTTCTTGAAAATTAAAAGTTATTGTCCCCAAATATTGTAACAATTGGACTCCTAATACAATATCAATATTGCCCATTGAAATGGAAAGCATTAAACTATTCACTACATATTCATCATGGTTAAATTGATATTATAACACTTCTCACAACAATTTATAGACTATTCAATACATACTCCTTCAGTTAATACGTGGAAGTACCTAACCAATAACAACCCAAAAAACCTACTAAACCAAAAATAAATTTTAAAAATACACAATCATGAGGGAGTTGGTTTTCATGCTTTAATATAAATAAATAATAATACCACAAAAAGCCAAAGTGTGGGAAAGACCCATAACAATCTTTAAAAATAACACTAAATAATCAAAGCACAAATTCCAAAGTAACAATCTCCCAAAAATAACATTAAATAATCAGAGCACAAATTCCAAAGTGAACACACGGGAAAATGAAGTCATGCCAATGAGCAAAAGATGTCTGGGTATAAAGGCAAGTGAGACTGAAATATGGAACTAATAATAAAGACAATTCGAGTTAAATTAGATAATTAATTAATGCGGGCGATTTTTTAACTTTGTCAAATACACAATTTTCTCATTCAAATTTATATATTACGCCGAAAGGCGTTCCCTTTGTTGGGTTTGCCCGAATGCGTTTTCCGCTGGAGCCAATCACAGGAGTTTGCCATCATTCTTCGAGCGAATGAGAATGTGCCGTTTTCCGCCTCCTGGTTCGACCTCGCGTGATGCTGCTCTTACCTCCACCTCAGCTCACAGTCCAGCACGCAATGCTGCTCTTACCTCCACCTCGGATGATTTCGCTGAATGGAGTTCTCGGATTAATTCCCGCCTCGTTGTTTCAGTGTTTACAGCTCGCACGATTTACTTCAAAATCCAAGAAATCGCCCATATCTGGAATGAATGTTTGGTTGTTGCAGCGTTAAATATGCAGATGCGCTTGGTTCGGCCTTACTGCTCCTTCATTAATGCTCAAACCTGCCATATACGGGTCTGGTTAAATGCGTTCATCCTCCAAGTCTTCATATGTTCGCCCGCAAATTACCATATACACTCCACGATTATCAGTATCCTCTGTTTGCAAATTTGCCAAATTCCCTAATCGCATTGTCTGCAGGATGTTCAATGTCATTTTCTGAGCAACAGGTTCAGTTTGAATTCTTTTACCCTTTATTTTCAAGAGCACGCCTTTATCAGGTTTCGATTCTGTGTCTAAAAGATGCACATTATTTTCATAGCCTCTCATTATTGTAGCGGAAATTGATTCTATCGTGTATTGGAGACAGCGATCATTTGCTTATATGCTTTCTGTACTTTTTCAAATTCAAAGAAACAAAGAACGTATCGAGGTTTTTGAATAAATCCTTAGTTGAATTTCAGAGCATAAAGCTACTAATCTGGTGCATTTTACTGGATTAAGTCATTAGATTTTAGCTATTTAATTTTAGAGGTTATGTTCAGAAAGTATACTTATATCAAGAGTACAAATAGTTGGGAAATCCTTCTAATTTTTAATAGTTTCGTTGATTATAGTAGCCCATTGTTCCTTCAGACATGTAGATTAAATGAGATGGCACTTCTGACTTAATTGGTTTTTCGTGCTGGTTAAGAGAAGAGCACAGAAAGGAGAAAAGCACGCAGAACAGATTGTACCACCGTGCCCTTGAAGGAGAAGAGTCCACAGTCCTGCTTATTTCATTTTCTGCGTTCACTTCATTCGACATCACCCGGTAATTCCCCTGCACAACTTCTTAGGAGCATAAAGCTACTAATCTGGTGCATTTTACTGGATTAAGTGATTAGATTTTAGCTATTTAATTTTAAAAATGAATAGAGAGGGAGGTTGCTTATATTCATATTCGCTATTTGCCTGACCGGAATATAATGGTTTATGTGGTTAGACAAAAGGTTGTGAATCTCAGGTCTTTGTGAAGGTTTTCAGGAACATTTTCTTGGATGTATGGAAATCATTTTCTGCATTAAATGTATATACTTTGGTGTGTGGGATAGGCAAATGTTTGCAGGTTATACAGAAACTTGTGGAAATACTTTTCTGTTCTGAATTTATATACTTTAGTGTGTGGGAGAGGCTTATTGTTGCAGGTTATGCAGAAGCCTGTATAGTTCTTGCTTGCCCTTCGTTGATGGTTGAACAAAAATTCTTTTTTCCTTTTCTTATCCGTTAACTTATAGATGGGAATGGAACGGACATTATGTTAAAGGATTTCAGAACTGGGACTGTATTTAGCTACTTGATTATATTATTCTAGGTAATTGGGATTAAAAAAGATGGCATAGTGACTGAATTATCTTGAAATACTATAAAACATCTGCCTTTTCTGTAGCAGCAGATTTAAAATGGACTAAAGAGACATAGGACCTTTCTGTGGCATTTATCTACTCTTGCTATTACATTGTTCCAATGCAACTAGAATATATATTAAATCTATTTATTGTTGTCATATTTGGTAGATCATCTCCAGAGGTTATGTTCAGAAAGCATACTTATATGAAGAGTACAAATAGTTGGGAAATCCTTCTAATTTTTAATAGTTTCGTTGATTATAGTAGCCCATTGTTCCTTCAGAAATGTAGATTAAATGAGATGGCACTTCTCACTTAATTGGTTTTTCGTGCTGGTTAAGAGAAGAGCACAGAAAGGAGAGAAGCACGCAGAACAGATTGTACCACCGTGCCCTTGAAGGAGAAGAGTCCACAGTCCCGCTTATTTCATTTTCTGCGTTCACTTCATTCGCCATCGCCCGGTAATTCCCTTTTCATTTAATAAATACAGAGATGAAATGGTTTTCCTCTTATGCATTTTGTTGCTTGTTCATCATTTGAGGTGTTTCTGTTTTAATATGATCTCATAGCAGGATGTGTGCCTCTTTTTATCATCTAATGATGAAAAATCACTTATGTAATTCCAAAACTATGGGTGGCAGATTATGGTTGTGACAGTTCTAAACCAAAACATTAAAATCCCTCAACAATATATCTGCATATGGCAACATACATTTTTCTTATATTCTGTATTACATGTGATTGCAAACATCTTGTTGAGGAACCTGAGATCTATAGAATACTTAATTTCTGTTGTCTTTCATGTGAAATTCGTTTGCCTCCTTTTGCATACTTCTTGACCACAGGTACACTGATATCATTTCAAGCTGTTGCAGTCGTCCTTTTGCAACTTTTGTAGTTCTTTTACATGGCTTTAGCCGTTGCATTGCTGTAGCCTGTTAGAGCCATGTCAAAAAAAATTCTCCTCTCTTTATCCTGATTTGGTTGTGCATATATTTATCGCTTTTTTCAATGCCCTTTGCAGTCTTTTGTACCATGTCTGCCTCTTTTTATTCAACCTTGCTGATAGCTTACTGGTATTAGATTACAGTCCTAATTCCATACTCAGGATTGGATTACCGAAAGAGGCATACAAATGGACAAAAAACCGCCTCTTGGCCAACATTTCTTCAGTTTCACACAGGCTTCATGTGATAGTTCCCATAAACTGATTTCTGTTTTAATTTCAGTTATGCCCAATGCAGCTTCCCTCACTTTACCTTTCCATTTGACAGGTTGTCTTCTTCTCCTATCCTGATACTTGCAGTTGTGTGAATTTCTACTTTATATCAAGCATCCAAGTTCCACTATCGTATTTGTTCTCTGTGCATGAGTTGTGTTATTTTCATGGCCTTTTCATAGGGTTGTATGGTTTCACTTGCACCATCAGCACATTTCTATCATGCCATTCTTCTAGACTGGAGAGATTTAGTGATGTGTTTTAATGATAGTTGATCATGAAACTATATTGTTTGAACATGGAAAGCTTCAGTGACGTGATTGTTTTCATGGGCAGCTGATCATGAAAAGCCATTGGACATTGTTGGATCTTATAGCAATCGTTCAAAATTTGTTTCTAGTCGATATTACCAGGAACTAAGAACATACCATGGTGCACATAATTGCCAATCCTCAACTTTATCTGGTGGGGAAATAGTGAGATAGATGTTACCATCTTGAGATGGATAGTACTAAATAAGATTCATATCATAATGTGTATTGTATTTTCACTGCCTTCTGATCAAGGCCATTTTCTCACATATGATCAAGGAAATGTTTTCTGAAATTTGAAAATGTTGTAAATTCTTATATTAAGATTATTTTTCTAATATATGAATAGCGAAATGCGTATTTATTTTAATATTTAAGTGGATATTTTTAATATTTTTTAAATTCATTAATATGGAAATGTGTTTTGAATTTTTCACTGAAATCTCAGCTAGGTTGTTTTTTGTTTTTTTTGTTTTGGGGGGGTTTTAAATTTTTTTTTTTTTTTAATTCATAAATAACGAAATGTGTGTTCTGAATTTTTCATTTTCTGTAATTAGAATAGTTTAAGGTTTTGAATATATATATATATCTAACAATTTACCTTTTTGGAAGTTTTTTCTAAGATTTTTTCCTTATTTTAAATTTTTTTGATCATAACAATTTTGAAGTTCTTTTTAAGATTCTTTTCTTATTTTAATTTCTTTTACTAGTAAAAAAAAACAAATTTGCTCAAGCTATGTCAATTATTACAATTAACTTGAATTATGTTAAGTTTATTATTAGCCCAATAATATCAATTAACCACAGTTATCCTAATTTGACCATTTATCCTGAATTATGTCAATTTTCGAATTAGTCTAATTGGTTGCAATCAGCTCAATCCAATAAATATGATATTCCTATTTAGGTCATTTGCTCTAATTATATGATTGGACCATTTAGCTCTTCAGTACGCTTCCCTTAGTGCAGTTCTCTTCACCCGTTTCCTGCAGAAAATGGGTAGCTCAACGAACTGTCTGTTGAAATCTCGCTACAGCGCTCCCCTGTGCTGGTCTTTAACATGCATTGTATTCCATTTATGGTCGAACATTGGATTTGGTACAGAGTAGAAACGCTTGCCCTCTATCTTATTAATTGGACGCCTCGTATAGAGGACTTAAAGGCTTCCTTTCATTGCATTGCTTTTGGACATGTATACAGGAAACACACCACTTCAATTGCCTGTTAGAGCCATGGCAACAATTTCCTCCTCCCTTTATCCTACTTTGGTTGTAAATATATATCTCATTTTGTAGAAACGCTTGCCCTCTATCTTATTAATTGGATGCCTCGTATAGAGGACTTAAAGGCTTCCTTTCATTGCATTGCTTTTGAACATGTATACAGGAAACACAACACTTCAATTGCCTGTTAGAGCCATGGCAACAATTTCCTCCTCCCTTTATCCTACTTTGGTTGTAAATATATATCTCATTTTCTGTAATGCCCTTTGCAATCTTTTGTAGGATGTCTGCCTCTTTTTTATCGTCTACTGAAAAAATACAATTATGTAATCCCAAAATTATAGGTGCCAACATATAGTAGTAACAGTTCTATTTTCAATCAATGTATTCCATTTGCTTGTGCGCTTATGTTTCAAACTGTCATGTGTATCTGTCGTATCAAACATGACTTTCAATAAGTTGAAACAAAAAACTTACAATATTCAAGATATACATTTGCAAGTAGTGTACTTCACAAGCTCATTTGCATATAGGCCTCTTTCACATTACTATTTCCTTTCTGTTTACTATCAAAATAATTCAACATGCCCTATTCCAAAATATATGTTCCATAGGGAAAGCCTTTCCAGTACTCATTGTAAGGAACATATTTGCACAACTTCCACTTGTGCAGCTTGCACTAGCATCTTCCATATACCAGATTTGTCACTATTAATTGAAGACTGGAAATCATCCAAATTAGCAATTCTACATTTCATCTCACAAATTAGCAATATCGGATTTGCCCTTCGTTTAGTTGGACATGTTCTTTTTCACTATCTTGACCTTGTTGTCTCTATTCGCTTGCAGCGTATCTTTTTCCCAAGCCACCTGTTCTACCATGGAGACATCGTTATCTTGCAATTGTCTTCCTTCTCTGCTGGCTGGTGCTACCGACCAGCAACCAACCCTCCAAATTGTTGAACTTGCGCATATCAACTCTGCCCGAACTTCAGCAGCTCGCTTCCGCGTCTCACTTTCCGATGGTGTTCACAAACATTCTGCCCTTCTCCCTTCTTCGCACACACCCCTCGCGCAGGATGGAACCTTGGCTGTCGGCTCCATTGTTCTGTTGAAGAGATGCTCGTGCACGTACTCACATCAAACAATGTACGTTTACTACATAACGCCTCACACCTTCCTCCCCTATAATTGTTCTTCCCTTATATCGCTCTATTTCCTTTATTATTTCTAAATTTCTACATTTCCACTTCATTGATACATTTCTCGTTCTTGCAGGTCGCTCTCTATTCTCGAGCTTGAGGTAGTCCAGCGCGTTGCCCCATTGGTTGGTGACCCATGCCCTCTTACTCTCTCTACTCAACAAATGGTCCAAGCCACCTCATCCTCATCTTCTGCCTCTCCCTTTTCATCACCACCGTCCCTTGACATTCACTCATTGTCCTCCCAAGACCCCGCCGCATCATCTTCAACAACTCTCCCTTTTAAAGCACTCTCCCCTACAAGGAAAACTTGGTCCATCCAAGGCCGCGTCCTTTCAAAAACACCCCTTCGGCATTTTACCAATGCACGTGGCTCTGGAAAGTCACTAGGCTTTGACCTTGTCGACCACGAAAACGAGCAGATCCACGTGTCTGCCTTCAATGAATTGGCTGAATCCCTTCATGCTCTCATTCAAGTTGGCCAAGTCTACAATGTTGCAAATGGCACCATAAAGGTCCCCAACCCTTCCTATAACCATCTAAGACGCCCATTTGAAATTCTCCTCTTCTCTTCATCAACCGTTTCTCAAGTCTTGAATGATGACCTCACAATTCCTTCCCACACCTTCCACTTTGTGCCAATCAATTCCCTTAAACTCTCGCCTGCTAACTCAATCGTTGATGTCATAGGTATTGTTAGCTCACTCTCTCCCACCTCTATTGTCCGCAAACGTGATGGCTCTGGAACTCCAAGAAAGACAATTTCTCTTCGCGACATTTCCGGGAACAGCATTGACGTGACCTTGTGGGGAGAACACTGCCATGCTGAAGGGCGTGAACTCTCTGATCTTCGCATGGCTCGTGCAGTTACAGTCCTTGCAATTCGAGGTGGCAGGGTCGTCGAGTTCAACGGCCAGACTATCAGCACAATCCCTACCACCTCCCTTTTCATCGATCCAAAGATCGCTGAAACGGTGGAACTTAAACAATGGTTCGAGAAAGAAGGCATTCAAACTTCGTCGCCCTCACTTAGCCGCAAATACTCAAGCACCAACAAGAAGTCACTTACTACAAAAACAATTTCTGAGATCCTCTCAATTTCAGCTGGAGAGAAAGTCCCATGGATGTCACTCCGTGCTACTGCTACCTCAATTGACTTGCATGATTTCTACTTCCTTGCATGCCCACTTACCCTTGATGGTATGCAATGCATGAAAAAGGCTATACAACAAGATGATGCCACGTGGCGTTGCTCAAAGTGTGAAGGGTCTTTCACCAAGTGTGACTACCGCTACATTCTTCGCCTCCAGATGCACGATCACACTGGCCACCTCGACAATGTTGTCGCTTTCGACGACGCCGCAACTGCCCTCCTAGGCATCTCTGCAGAGGACCTTTTCCTCCTCTCAACAGATCCCCAGGCTGTCCTTGACATATATAGCAAAATCAAAGGGCGGCAATTCCTCTTCACAATGTCTTTAAAGAGCGACACCTTCAATGGCATTGAACGACTGCGACCAATTGTTATGCACGCAGAAGATCTGCCTTTCGCTGATGCGTCGAAAATCCTCCTTCAACTCCTGCAACCTCCGGCTTCCCCTGCGAACAAAGCATGTCGCCGCCTTTAGCCATACATTTCTTGCCTCTTCCCATTGTTCAACTTTCAACGCTCTCTTCCCTCACGTGCCATGCATCGTCGATTTTGCATCTATATTTTGTAATCGTTACTATATGTTCACAACCCCTTTCCCTTTCTAATAGTCCTCCTAAATGTATAGGTATCAACTCGCTTCTTCATTGCATCTTGTTTATATGTTTTTCCGCTATGTTGTAATGCCCCTTCTTAATATATGAACATTTACAGATGTCGTTTTCCCTTTCCTCCTTCATGCCTTCATCTTGTTTGCAAAACACACATTTTTTAAATGCAAATGTCAACATGCTATGCTTAGTATGGAATATAATACAAAATTTGCTTCTTCTTCTTTGCAAAAAAAATAAGTATTTGCCTTTCATTTCCTCTTGCAAACAAATGCAACATGTTCTTGCTTTCAAAACACATATTCTCTAATTTCAAATATGCAACACTCATTTTTATGCAAACCATATTCAATACATTTCCACTTCAAAATTCACTCACACCATTTCCATACGACTATTTCTATGGTGAAATACATAACAAAAAAAAAAAAACTCGCCAAAAATAATAAATAATAAAACATAAAAATATGAAATAGAGTGTTGCATCTTCATGCTTCCCTCTTCTTTCATTATACTTCATGCATTTGACATGCCTTTCCTTTTTTGCAACAGCTATGCCAACCACACCAGACAACAGTTTGCAAAGGGAACAATGGCGCCGCTACTACGCACTTAACAAAGAAAGAATTACTGCACGTCGTCGTCTCCTCTTTGCAACTCGCCAGGCCAACCTTCTCTCTCAATCCACCACACACCAAACTCTCATTCCTTCACAAAGTACCCTCCTTCCACTACATCCCGCCCAAACTTTCCCATTCACCCTTACAACTCCCCTCCCTAGCCAGCCCTTTCCATACCCTGCAATTCCTTTGCCTCTTGCCCCCCCTTTCCATGTCCCACACCGTCTTCCTCCTTCTCCATCTGTGGAACAATTCCTCCCTATCCAACTCCAACATGCACATCTTCGCTTCCGTGAAAGAATTGATGCACTTATTCCCATCCAAGTTTGCTCAATTTGTTATGAAGCTTACCCATCCATGAAAACAAAAACAAATAATGGAATCATTTGTTGTGCCCGTTGTCTTCGTGAACGAACAACCCACCGTTTTTCCTTCGCAAACAACATGGACCTAGGTATCCAACCCCATGTCCTCTCTTGCCTGACTCAAGTTGAAGAGATGTTGATTGCTCGTGTAAACCCCATTATTCAAGTCACCCATGCACGTGGTGGCCAACTAAAATATTCCGGCCACACTATTAGCTTTCCTCAAGATATCACTAATATTGTGAACTCTCTTCCTCGCATGCTATCAGAACTAGACATCCTTCTTGTAAACAAAACTAGTTCTGACGAGAATTCGTATGACTTTTTTGTCAGTAGATCACGTGTTCATGCAGCATTGCAATTCAAACTACAAAATGATCCGTATTACAAAGATGTCCACACTAACCAAAGTTCCCTGAATGCTTTGCCTATTGTGCCCACCAACATTTCCAGCATGCTACGCCATGCCAACACATCTTCCATCCCACTTCAACAAGCCATTCTTGAAAATTGTGATTCTGGACTTCCCCAACCATGCCCATCTGACCTCCACCCATCCTCCTTTGTTGCCAGTCTGCCAAACTCTCATTCAGAAATAGATGAAATACTTGCCTACATAGAATCCCCCAATCACTCGCCCATCCATTCACTTCAATGGCCCACCATTGACCTCTCCCCAATCAATGAATAAAACACAGAGGGCCTCTTCTCCATGGCCTTTCCCACCCTCTTCCCCACCGGCTCTGCAATGATTAATCAACCAAGAATTGTAAAAGTAGATATGCAAGAATACGCTTTGCATCTAATACGCTACCATGATAGCCGGTTTGCACAACATCCTCGCTTCCGCTACTACTTGTACAACCTCATCATGCGCCATCGCAGCCAGGCAACCGCCTCTGTCTTCATGAAAAGAGACCTTTCAAACACCCTTCCAACAACAATCGCTGACCTTCGCCACCACCTTCAGCAAATTCCCCCTTCCACCATCCCAGACCAGATTATGCGCTTTGGATCATCCTTGCGCGGTAGTCGCTCATTTTGGACTAGAGCTAGACATGAGCTTCACGACATGATCATTCAACAAGGTACCCCTACCATATTCTTCACACTCAGTGCAGCTAATACCAAATGGCCTGACTTGCATAGAACCATGCCTTCCAACCCTCCATCCAATTCACATGAACAAACTCGATGGAGAATCCAGAATGTTGTTGCAAACCCTCACTGTGCATCTCAATACATCCATTGCAGATTCACAATATTCCTCGAAGAAGTGCTACTTAAAGGACTCCTTGTAAAGGATTACTGGTGCAGGTATGCATACTATTCCTTCCATCTCTTACCTTTCATTGACTTCAGTTCCACGCATCCATCTTATTTTTTTTCCCCTTCTTCTTTTTAAGGTATGAATGGCAACATCGTGGCTCCGCACATATCCATGGTTTCTTATGGCTCCCAAATGCACCTACTATGGACACTTTGGATTGGACCAATGCTTCTGCTGTCCGTTCAGCTAAAGATTTCTTCGATGCATCCATCACTGCTTGGAACCCTCGTCCCATTCAAAACCGGGCGTTTGGGCTAAATTATTCATCTCTCCAAGACCCATGCCTCCTCCAGACACATGATATTCTTACAGGCAATCATTTGCAAGACTATGAGCAACTTGTCAACTCTGTTCAAAGACACACAACTTGCCACTCTAATACATGTTTGTGCAAAAGAAATAACAAAACAAGTTGCCGCTATAGAGCCCCATGGGAAGTTCGCGACACATCATCTCTTCACATTGATAGTGCTGGACGTAAATTGTACGCCCCTGCTAGAAATGATGACAAGCTAAATGTGCACAACGCTCATCTTCTTTCAATTTGGAGGGCAAACATGGACTTCCAACCAATTCTATCACGGCATGCTGTTTTGAACTACATTTCAAAATATGCAGCAAAAGCAGAGGCAAAGTCTGAAAGCTACTACCAAATGCTTTCCCGTCTCTCCCAATGTTCCCCACCTGATGCTCCTACTATTACTGTCGTCCGCAAAGTTCTGACCGAAATCGTCGGTGATCGGGACATTGGTGCATAGGAAACATGCCACATGCTGCAAAAACTCCCACTAGTAAAGTGCAGTCGTTCTTTTGTATCCCTCAATGTGAAAAAACAAATATTCAAACGTGTTTCACAACATTTGGATGGTGATCCTCCATCGACACCTTTCATCGTCTCATACATGAATAGACCACCTGCACTCGAGGATTTGCCTCTTATTGAAGTTGCACGCTCTTGGACATTCTCCTCCCGCCGCAAAAAAACACCTTGGAAACAGATCTTCCCTCCCATGGTTGTACGTGTCCTTCCTCGTTTCACCTCCATCCCATTGAAAGACTCATCATCCTATGTTGACTTTTGTTGGAGTGAACTCCTTCTATACTTCCCTTTCCGTACACTCCCTGACGACATCGGCACATCTGACGCGGCCATTGTCGCACATTGGGAACAAATTAGACATACATATCAAGCTTGGCATGTCCACCGCACCCCAATCGGCCCTGCCGATGCTGACTCTTGCTGTTCATCTCCTGATGCCCCTCCCCATGCCCCCATGCTCGACATGCCTGAATGGCAATTTCTCTCTCAACTCCACCCAAGCAACAACATCCTTCTCAATGAACTTGAAATGCTTGGCCATCGTGACTTTGATGCAAATTATAATTGGGCCAACTCCATTATCCCTTCACAATTGCAAGAAACAGCCATTCGCTTCATCAACTTCAACCGCTCCTCCACAACAATCCACCAAACCAAAACTCCATTCCCACATTCACTTTCCTCCTTGTCCCCAAGCCAAACCATTGCATTCAATATCATTTTTTCCCACTTCCACACACACGCTCAAGGATCAATTTTAAAAATGATAATCCAAGGCACTGCTGGTACTGGAAAGTCATTCCTAATTGAATGCCTGAAAAATGCCTTCCTTGAAAACTCCACCAATGGACCAAGCCCCCTCCTCTTGCTTGCTCCGACCGGTGTTGCAGCATTCCACATCAATGCATTGACAATCCACTCTGCTCTTCGCATCCCTATATCCTCTATGCAACCTTTAGAGGGTCAAGCCCTCCTAAACCTTCAAGAACAACTCCGAGATGTCAAATACATTCTAATTGATGAAATGAGCTTCATTGGTCCTAAATTGCTTTCTCAAATCGATGATCGCTTGCGGGAGGCATTCCCATCAAAGAAAAGCAACCCTTTTGGTGGACGCTCTATAATACTCGTCGGGGACCTTGCCCAGCTTCCACCTGTCAAAGACACACCAATGTATGTAGGCACTTCTCGTGGCACTGCACTATGGCAAAGCTTTGATACTGTGGTTACACTTTCAATAGTTTTTCGTCAACAAGGAACTAGCCCTGCTCAGATTTCCTTCCGCGAACTCCTCTCCAACCTTCGCAATGCAACACCCACTATTGATGATTGGAGGCTTCTTATGACACGTTCAAAAACAAACCTTCCTGCAGCTGAGGTCCAGTCATTTTCAAATTCTATGCATCTATACGCCACAAATGAGGCTGTTAACATGCACAATAAAACCATGTTGAAAACACTCAACCAACCAATCGCACATTGCTACGCTACCCAAAGGAAGGAATTTAGAGGCAACAACGTGGAAGATGAACAACTAGCTGCAAAAATTCTCCTTTGCATTGGACAACGAGTTATTCTAACAAGCAACTTGTGGATTGAGGCTGGCCTTGTCAATGGTGCCCTCGGCACTGTCCACAAACTCGTATATGCACCAACAACTAAACCACCCGAACTGCCATTATTTGTCGTAGTCGACTTTCTTCACTACAAAGGCCCACCATGGGATCCTTCAAATCCTAAATTTGTGCCGATACCCCCCATAACAAGGGGCTCACGCACACAAATTCCGCTTCGCATGGCATGGGCTTTGACAATCCACAAATCACAAGGCATGACGCTGGATAAGGCAACAATCGACATCGGAAGCATTGATCGTCAGGGTCTCACTTTCACAGCAGTATCAAGAGTTCAGTCATTGCAGGACTTGTGCATCTCCCCTGCTTTCTCCTTCTCTCGCTATTCCCGGATGAAGGAGAACCTTTTCGTCATATGCAGGAAAAAAGAAGAAGCTCTGCTCACCTCAAAATCTGTTACTCAAGCTCCTTCAAACCCCTCTACTATTGGTGCCTTGCCATCCCACTAGCTATTTACTATTCTGCTTTCCCATTTCACTATATCTTCTATACATCAGTCACTAACATGCTTTCATTTCTTGTGCAGGAACATAATGGACCATAAATATATCTCGCAACTCCATCAATTTTGCATAGAAATCAAGGAACAAGAAGTTGCGCTTCTACATGTGCAGGAGCGCTTCCTATGCCCACCCAGGCTGCCTCTTTACCGGCTGCGCCCCACATTACATCTACTTGAACGGATCAGAAATTGGATGAATCTCCTCATCCATATTCATGAAAGGGATGCACACAGAGCACTCCGAGCACACTATCTTGATCGTGTACCTTCTCTTGACGTGAAATGGTGCTGTCGCTGTCGAGAAACACCTTGTCTATACGACTAGTTTTCCCTCTACTGCAAAACCATCTAACCATTATGCTACACATGATGCAATTTTGTCAATACATCTTATTTTGTCTTTGAAAAATATACAACACATCTTACTTTCCAAACTCTTCCTACTCAGCAATTTCTGTATATACAAAAAAAAATTTTGAAGGTTCCTATGGGTTCTCTTGATTAAAGTTTCTCTTATAGCCATGGGATCTACTGCTATTATCGGTTACTGATCGCAACAAATTCTTATCAGTACTCATGAGTTTGATGCCATATGACAACTATCAAACAATAGTTCTATGTTTACTGCTCAGCACTTTTCAATCAATATTCATACTTATGTTGTAGCATGCATTATGTTATATAAAGCTGTTATTGGTACTTGTTGATTTTAAATTTCTCTCCGTAAACAATTGTGTATGGGCAATCAAAATTTCAATATACAGACAACTGTGCATCATAGTGCAAAGAGTTGTGTGAATGGATTTTTTCCTTTCTAGACATTTCCATTTAGCATTCATTCGTTTCATTTCTGTGTATTATGTAATCAATTCAATTTTACACCTAATTTGACCCCTTATGTTACTACGGATTATGGGTTATAATGGATTCCCATTGTCATGCTTAGTGGAAGGCAATTGCACATACGAGCTCAATTCTTGCTGTCTTGGGATTCTCCTTTATTTTAATCTGATGTTTATTGGAAGGTCATATTAAGTCAGTTGAGATAAGTTCAATCCCTGAGCTATGTCAGCCAGTAGTTTTCAGTTTTAGTTCATTGGAAATTGCACATGTATCGTAGTGCTTTCAAGGGATGGCTTAATGGAGTCATATTCAGCACAACACCTTAATGATGAGCTCAGTTCCTGTACGCTCAGAACAATGGTGCACATACACATGGGTTGTAATTTTGCCTACCTATCTAATGGCTTTTAGTCTCATGTTCAATGGAAGGAGAATAATCAGCATTACAACTTCTTCTGTCAGTATGATGGTTAGTCAATCACAAATATTTATATGCTTACATCAGTTTATTTCATATAGAAGCGTGATGTTAATTTAACAAATATCATCGGTTTCAATGCCTGCAGCGTGTTTCTGAGTCTCACCAACAGTAGACTGTTGCTTCACGTGGAAGGTATTTATTGATCATGTCAGGAATTCCATTTGTTGGCAACTATTAATTAGTAGCGATGCATTTATTACCTTTCATATATCATTTCTAAACTAAAATAGTTATCTTTGTTCAACTCAATTCAAATAGCTAATACAAAATTTAGCCCTAAATTTTTTATTTGCTCTAATTGCATTGCTTTTACTTTTCATTCCTGTGATCTCAAACTGACCCTGTGAAATACAAGAACACATTTACTGGCATGAACATGGTCATAAAAGAGCAAGGAATTAAGGGGTTATTCAAGGGTTGGTCTCCAACTATGGTGGAATACACTGCACAAGGTGCGTTCAAATATGGGTTCTATGAGTTCTTCAAAAAGTACTATTTGGACATTGCAGGAACCAAGTATGCTGCCAAGTACAAGACATTGACCTACCTTGCAGCTTCGGCCTCTGCAAAGGTCATTGCTCATCTTGCCCTCTGTTCCATGGAGGCCATTAAAATGAGGATGCAAACACAACCTGGATTTTCCAGATGGCCTGCAATGATGAATATGCTCCCTCCTGCTTTTTTTCTAGCCCAACTGCATTTCTTTCTGTGTGGATTGCAGTTTGTAAAAGGGCATTGGTCCGCTATGGGGAAGCGAAATTCCTTGTAAGTTTATCTTCCATTCTTTG
>JAXQQM020078046.1:0-146960 GCA_034641835.2 Pinus albicaulis | reverse complement strand
GAAGGCTCAGTGAGGAGAAGGTCGAACAAATAGCACAAGACACCTAGAAACCCTAGGGCTACAAAACTTTACTGATGATATAATGGACAAAAAACTGAGAAGACCGAGACTACAGAGTCAAAACAATCTCAAAAGACCAATTGCAAATCAAAGAAACAACCCAGAGCCAAGAACTACTGACAAAAACTCAGGAAGAAGGTCAAATCAAATCCTACAGGATTTGGCCCCACTATTAGGCTGTAATCCATGCCTAACAGGGGTTGGCACACCTGTGACAAAAGTAACAAGCGCCAATTAGCGCAACTGTTCAAGGAAAATCCGTGCCAAGCTAGAAAATTATGGGAAAAGGATAAAACTAGTGGGCAGAGGTCAGTCTTGACACTTTGGAACTGAACAGGAGGATTCAAAACAGTCAGGCAAGTCAAGCAAGGTAGAAAATCAATTAAACGACCAAAGTTGACTCGACAAGGAAAACGCTCAACAAACAACGAGATGACAAACACACACTGTTCCCCAGCAGAGTCGCCAACTTGTTGTGTAGGTAAATCCCCTCTGCGATAGAGGCAATCCCTCTAGCCCTAGGGTGGGTCTAGCAGTAAGAGGACATGCTAATGTGTCAGTTCCTAGTTAACGAATTAAATGAGTTGGGATAGATTGTCCTACCTGTGATCCAAGGTGGTTTTCGTAGCTACAGCAGAGGTTTCCTGATCCTCGTCCCAACACGTCGCGATCCTTCAGCAATGGTACTCGGGTGCTTGCATAAAGATCAAAGGAAAAAAGCAGCATACAAGAGAATAATTGCATTCGTAACTAGTTAATCAGTCAAGGAGGATTAAACGTATTGTGTAATATCAATCACATCAACACAAGATGAGAACCAAAACATTATTCATGCATATATTAAGAGAAAGAAAGAGATTACAGCCGGAGCCTTGACGTTGCAACCTCCTTCAGCGGGTCCAGTCGAAACGCATCTCGAGCATTCGTCAGGGAATTTGGACGTGGCGAGGCAAAAGCCTAAGCTCTCTCTCGACAAGGGTCTCTCTCTCTGCTCTATCTCACACCATCTATATCAGACTATTTTAGCAAAATGTTCAGCAATTCCACTTCAACTAGCTACATCTATGTGAGATAGATGTATTTATAGAAGGAGAGGAGGAGATTGGGATCCCTCAAATGGTGGAAGGGAGGCCTTATCCTTTGGGAGGTTGCCCCAAAAGGAGGAAACAAGAAGCCAAAGGAAGGTGCTTGTCGTTATGCAATCGCACAACCCAAGATGACTCGCTCACGAAGTAGTTAGCTTGGAAATTTTGCTTCTATATTTAAAAAACTTTCCAAAAACAGCTCGGCGCAGGTAGCTCACTGAGACAGAGCGCCAATGGGAACGGGGGTCAATGTTAATTTCCTTTATCGGCACGAGACCATAACTACCTGCTAGTGCCAACCCAAAAGTATGTGTTTTTGATGGTCTATTCCAGGAAAATTCAATAGAGGAAATGTTCTCCTCATGGCAAGGGATGCAGTGACACTTTTTTCAAGGCATGACACTTCATATAAGTCACAGAAATGGTCCCCCAATGTGAGAGATGGGGATTGCAGGGCCAGTGACAAAATGTTGTGTAACAAAGATCACAAAATTTCTCCATCATTATTTTCTTCTTGGGATGTTGACAAAGTTTCACAACATATTTTTATATCTACTAATACTTTGTTTGAGAAGATCGATAATTTTCAGCTCTCTGAGAAGATTTTGTATGATAAAGGAAATAATGAAGAGCACACAGAACAGTTGATTATAATGGAAAATGAGGAAAAACTAGTGTCTTCCTTACCATTTGAAGACAGTCAGTGCCAACACAGAAGCAAACCAAGCTGGAATGAGGTTTGTTTTCCTGTTACAAATCATTCAAGAGAAATTATGTTGCATGTTTACCACAATCTTTTGGTCAATATATTGCAACCACTAGTGAAGGAATAATTTTCTAGGTTCATCAATAGAGCTATTGATTCCAGTATAAAAGTTAAGTTGCCATGTTTTAAATTCATTTTTCTACCTAGAGAGGTGGAATGCAAAATTCAGTTAAGTATCCATTTTCTCAACTGGTTGCATTGGAAGTTTGTTATTATTTGATATGGCAGTCATTTTATCAGATTAGGGTAGGTATATGAGTGCACATAAGCTCAGTACTCTGAGCATCTTTCCAGTTTTAGTTTCAGATTGTTTTTCATTTTTCATTTCAAGTGTATTCCAGACTCCAGTTTCGGCATAGTTCAGGTTTCAGAATTCATATTTTTAGGGTATAGCAGTGATCTTTATTTGTTAGTTTGCAGTGCATAGTTCAGCTATAGTTTCAGTTCAGATTACAGCACACATATCAGAAGTTCAGAACAAATGAATACAGTTTTCAGTTGCAAATGTTTTGTGGCAGAGTAGGCTGCTAACTTAACTCGTCTCAATGACCAAGGCACTGGTCGCCAAATTCAAAGATATGCGGTTCTTTGTTGCCTCGCTAGGAGGACAACATCCCCAGCTGGAGCCACTATTAGACTCCTATAATTCCAGGTATCACAAGGTGACTGAATATTTCTTGCAAATTTTCATATTGTACATAAATTTCAATATTCAAAGCATTGCCAAAGAACAGAAAAAGAAACAAAAAAAGGGTCAAAACTGAGGGTTTTTACACTGAAAAGGTTGAAAAATGGATTATGTTCTAAATTTTGGGAACTAAATCACATTCCAAGATCATTTTTATATACTTAATGTCTTAATTATACCCAAAATTTCAAAAATATTAGTATTCCCTTATCCTGACCCCCTAAACATTCACCTTTTCATTTTATCCTAAGTCTTACTCTACCCCCGACGTTCATATATTCCCTGACCCCACCATCACATCATACATCCCCTCTGCGCTAACTATCCCTCACCTCTCTGTCATCCCCGCGCATCGCCCCACATCCGACGATCCTTGATGTTTTTTGGCCCCCCCTCAGCCTCTAAAATTTAACAACGAGGGGGGTCCGAAATGAGTGGTATCTGATACCACCACTTCCGCTACGTGTCACCCTCAGAATAGTTCACACCCCCACCCCTCTGATACCATTCACCACTGTCACCCCCCTTCGAAAAGTGGTTTCTGTCGTTAACCAAACCACCGCACTTTTTTACCGTTGTGAATGTTGTTGCGCCATGTACACGGTCACTTATCCACTACACCCTATCACATCTATTCCTGCCAATAGCTCGTTGCACAATAAATCGTTAGGTCATTATCCAATGGACCCACGCCAACTCAATGATTTCCAAATCATCCATTATAACCAAAATTTAAGTCTGAAAGAAAGGTTTACCTTGCTCGTTCTATCCGAAATTGTAGGTTCAAAATTCATAGATAATTTTAGCAAAATATCAGCGAATTTAGCCTCTAGATTATCAACAGAGCTCACATCACTCTGCAGATTAAAGCACAGCCACCGATCGACGAAAAGTGCCAGCACCGCATCATATTTAATGATCCAGCAAAGGCAGTCCAAAATTAGAGCTAGATGTCAAAGCCACCCATTGTTGCCTCATCGTGACCACCTCATCCACTTTCAGCTTACTTTTGGATTCATGAAGAGCTGTCGTAGTTGATTCCACAAGCAGTGTTTTTTCAGACATATTTTGTCCAGTCCTTGCATAGCCACACTTGTCTAGTTTTTTCTGAATTGTGATTAATAAAAAGTTGTCGAAGTAGATAGGGAAACCGATGTAGTTTTTAGTTAAATATTGCATGCATTGGCAGTATCAGTGGTTGGACCCTGTTGGAATCGGTTGTACCTTGTTGGACCCTGCATTGTAGGGACTACTGTATCGGAGCGTTGTAATTTTAGAGTTGGTCATCAATAATAAAAGACCGTTTACATAATACTTGATTTGTGTTAAATGGTGATGTGCTAATTCTTTATGTTAAATGTTTCCATTGTTTTCTTAGATGTGCATCTATCCATTAGGGAAAATTTTAAGTATGGAACTTTATCTTAAAGTTTAGAAACCTTGGAGAATATTACTAGTCCCTAATATGCAAATTGTAAAAATTTTGGTGATATTTTTGTAGAAATATTTATATTTACAATGATTTTAAATTAGTCAATATAAAATTTTGGCGATTTTTAAGGTAAAATAATGGTGTACTATAAAATTTGGGCGAATCATTTTAGAAAAAAATAGAAATCGATGAATCTTTTTTTTTGAAAAAGAATGGAAAATTAGCCCACTTGTGAATATTAGCCCCTAAAATTTTCCCTGCTATCCATGTGATTATAAAACAGAAATTTTAGATTAATATTTGTTGTCGTAGCACCTTAATTATGTTTGTATTTACCATCTGAATGTTTTCTTATCAAGTCTGGTTAAATAATCCTTAACTGCTCTTTAATCATTACTGAATATCACTATTTTCTCCATATCATAATTCATACTGCCTTGGAGATCCAATTAGTACAGTTAGCTTCCCCTGTGATGCTCTTGAAAGGTTGATGCCATAAACCAGCCCTTTGACTCCATAGCCCAATAGATTAGTTTTTGCAGACCTGCTCATCCAACCAACACAATCAATCAAAACAACCAATATCACCATCATTGTAACTAGCCTACATCAGCATTCGTAATATTAAAGATAAATTTAAAGCATAAATAGGGAGAGCCCTCTCTGAATCTAGGAATGCTAGGTCCTGGATTCCAAAGTGGTTTGATGTTGTCCTTTATAGTTTATTCTTTCCAATCTTATAAATTATAGGGCCACAACACGATCAATGGGGTTGTCTTTCTAGAAAACCTCCATTAATTCATATTCTAGAGTTGTTGTTGATAAATCAAGCTTTCTTTTATTTCTCTGTCTTCTTACAACCGCTTTGTGTGTTGGACTATAAAATATGTCTAAAGGAGGTATCTCTTCAATTCTTAAAATAATTTTTGACGTTGGGTAGGCCGAGATGATTTCAGCATCTACTTCTGGATTTTCAAATTGTAAGATATGTTTAGGAGTTTGAAAATTAGAAGTTTCTCCAACTCTTGTTTATGTTTGTGGTAGTTGGAGATTTTCTTTGAACTGCTCCCATTCTTTTTCCATGTCATCTATTATGATTGCCTATATCTGATCCTGTGTATAATTCATGCTCAATTGTTCTTCAACCAAGGTTTCTTTGACTAATTTCCATTATTTCCCTCTGTATCCTTTTCAAAACTTTTCTTAGGGTCCCGCTCCTGATTTTGAGATTGATGCTCAGAAATTTCTGAGCCTTGACTTGATTTCTCTAGTGATTCTTGATCAGAGTTATGATTCGAATTTTCTTCTAAACTTACACTTGGAGTAGGCTCTCTCACTTCCTCAATATGTAATAGTTCTAATGTAACCCTTGTTAATCTTTTATTTCTGTAAATAAGAAAACGATTGAGGTCGGCTAGATTTAATTTGATTGAGGAAAAATGCAAGACTTGTGAGAAAGTCTCTTCCTTTTCAAATAGGTCATAAAGTTCATCTTTTTCATGCATGAATTGTCTAATTTTAACCAGAGTAGTAAAGTCTTGAGTGACTTGGTTAGGATCATATTGTCTCCCTCGCATTGTAGACAGATTCAAGCATGTAATATTTTGCATGTCTTTAACTGTGTGTCCAAAATCAAACAAGGCAAAAGAACCACATTGTATCGGAAAATCTGGCCAGATATATGTCTTCATGTCCTTTAGGGTTTTGGTAAGACCTTCCCCTACTGTTTGGTATGCAATTTCTCTTGCCAATGACTTATATGGAACATAATAAGGAAGAACATAGGCAGCAACAATACTCCAAAAAACTCTTATATAAGTAAAATTTTCTTCACCAAACCATCCTGCCACTAGAAAAATATCTATCTTTGCTTCTTCTGAAAGCCTGGGGGATTTTGTATAAAAAATAGTTTGATATATGGGCAGCATAATATTTTGACAAATCTTATAAAAATGGGGACGAAATTGAGATTCCCATAAATTCTTATGATACACATGAATCGGAGTAGGGTCATTAAGAGTCCAATTCCAATCCATATTAGGAAAATTTGTACAGAAACAAATGGCATCCATCACATAATCACTCATAAAAAATGGAGGTATTACCCGAGTAGAGACAACCCTATAATGTCTATACTGTCTGATAGCCATAGCCAAATTTTCGGATAAAATGTTACTTCAATTCATAACCGTGGAGTTGACAGCTGCATCAATTAATGGAATCCATTCCATAGAAAACTTGGTACTATCGGCTTTCCCAAAAATCCTATACATCATAGCAGCTACATAACTATGTGGAGTCGACAATGGTGCAATTGGGTACATACCAGTTTTTTCCCGTTTGAATTTGTTGGAGCCTAACTTCCATGTCTGCATGGAATCTATTGGGTCTTCATTCTCTTTTGCGAACTGCTCAATGAAGGCTCTGTCATAGGTCTTTTGAGGTTTTGGAAGATGATACATCTTGCATAAATCTTCTGCAGAGAATGACCCCATGACCTCTTGTCTCGAATTTCTGAACGTCTTGTCTGAGATGTCTACATTATCAATTATCCATTTCACCATATTTTTATATGGCAGGATTTTAGGCCTTGCATCTATTCTGTGTAAGAAAGAACAGGCTGCTTCAAAATAGGAAGCTTCAGAAGATACTTTAGCATCAGTCGTTGCTTTGATTACCAGTACCTTTGGATTTTCGTCTTCTAACAGATTATAAATTTCTTCCCATGATGTAGCTCCACCATATTTGTTTCATGTATTATCACTGAAAAGTGGCTACATGTATGAATCCTCGGATGTAGAAGGCTCGGTTGTCTTTTTTCCTTTCTTCGTCATCTCTGAGTGTTCTTCCCTGAGATTGAACAATAGAGAAATCAAAATGAACATAAAGCAGAGATAGTAGTAGAGTCTTAATTAAAACAGTTAATTCAATAAGGATGGGACTTTTATTACAAGCATGAGTAAACATATTCAAATCTCCTCGAACCTTTAAAAGAGTAAATGCAGTTAATTTCTAATAATTACGCACTATGTTTTTCGTGTGATTTATTTTCGGGTCATGTCAAATCATCGCATCGCACACCTGAGAGATATTTCAAAATGATAAGATTTAAGTGCAATGTTGATTTTGCAATTGTGATAAATCAAAATATTGTGATATCACAATATCGCAAAATTTTCCATGACCGCAGTATCGCAAAATCACAAGATTTAAGTTATGGTATTTCGAATATTATTTATGTCTTTGCGATGCGCGATGTATTCTTTAAGCGGATTTTTCTTGTATGAAGTATGCTCTAAGCGCTTTATGAACCTTTTAGAAATGTTGCAAGGTGCTTTAAGTTATAAAGATTTCAACATAACATTTAATCTTAAAAAGGGTTTTATTAATCACATATTGTAGATTCCAACTCATTTTTATTTGTGTTACCTTTGGCTTGTGCGATATTCGATAAAGCGAAAAGTGCTTAATCCTAAGTGACTTAGCTCAGTGCTTTCACACTTCTTTAAAGGAAAAACTCTTATTTTGTTTCTTTTTTGAGAAAAAATAAAATGGTCCCCAATCATTATTACAATAATGATTATTTGTAAAAATGAAAATGGGGGGTTGTTGAATAGTACAACAATTGGTGATTCACTGGAAGGACCAGTTATCTTTGATAATTTTGATATTCCTAAAACTTTAAAAAATAAAAATAGTTCAAGAAACAGAAACTGGATGAAAGATTAAATAAGTAATATTCCTCTAAATAATAAAACAAACTTGGATAATTATAATTCATTTGATATCCTCTTAAAGATGAAAATCCCTATGCCTATATCAGCCATTACTCAAATTAAAGATAAATTAGTAGGCTTTTGTAGATTGGCTTTTCAAATAAACATGTTTTTCATAGGTAGAGCCTCTGCGACCAGTAGGCGTCTATAGCCTTGACAGGGTTACCTTTTAACCAGCAATGATTATGTATCCCATCCATGTAAGAATGCAGTTTTTAAAGATAAAACCATAATAATATATATATTTAAATAGCTCTTCCTTTTATTACTTAAAAGCCATTGCCTTGGTGTGGTTTCCAAATAATGACAATGTCATTCATCTGTTGTAATTCAACTGAACAAGCTAGCTCATGATGAGACCCCTTGTCTTTTGATTAAAATAGTCTCAAGCCATTACCCTGTTTTGGTTTACAATATTGGTAATGTTAGTTTTATTATTTTCCTATGAATATGGTAAGAAAGCTCTTGATGAGACATCTTATCTTGTAATATTTAGTAATTTATTTAGGATTATACATTAAAAAGAGAAAAATTTACTGGACAGGGAGAATCATTGTCTCTTTGAGAGTTTTGGATTACAATTTATGGAGTTAAAAATGCTTATCTACAAAGAATATTTTACTTGGTTAAAAATATTTTTATTTACTGATAGTAGAACATAAGTATTTTATAAATTTGGAGTTTCTCAAAGAATAAATAATTTTGGTAGGAAAAATAAAACTTCAGAGAGACAGAACCTAGTTAATTTTTAAATTTCTTAACTATTTCCTTAACAGTTTCCATTTATAAAAGTGAAAAGTCAAAATATTTCAAGAGTTTTTTTTCATATTGTAAGGCCAACAATTATATTATTTAACTTTTATTTTCATATGAAAAATAAATACAATAATGTACAATGGATATAAGAGGTTATCTTCTACGAGAAATATTTTTTCAAAACTTTCCCATTCACAGGCAGAGAATATTTCTTGCCTGATAAATCTTGCAGTAGAAATGTTGATAGGCCTATTTGCTCTATAATTTGAAATGGTCCAAGCCACATTATTTGGAATTTGGCATGTTTACCTTTTCCTCATGTGATTTATCCCATTTTAATACAAGGTCTCCAAGTTGAAATGATTTTGAACTAACAGAATTTTCATCAAAGGAAGATTTAACTAATTGTTGATGATGAGCATGGGTGACTTTGGGTTTCTCTCTCTTCTTCAAGTTTGAGAATTTGTGATTTTCTTAACTACAAAGAAGAAGAAGGAGTTTCTTTGATGAATTGTACCAAAGATAAAGAAGGAATAACTACATTTGTAGGAAGAAAAACCTCTCTCTCATAAACTAGACTAAATGGAGAAGTATCTATAGAGGCTTTATGTGTTATCTAATCTGCCCATAAAGCAAATGTTAAATATTTACACCACTTTCTTTGACTCTAATCAATAGTTCGTTTAATGATCCTGGTGAAGTTTTTATTAGTTGATTATGCTAAACCATTTCCCTGAGGATAATATTTAGCTGAATATTTAAGTTTGAAACCTCTTTTGAGAGAAAAATTTATCATAGCATTAACTAAGAAATAATATGCATTGTCAAACATAAAGGCAGTTGGTAATCCAAATCTGGTAATGATAAATTGATCAATAAATTCGATAATGTTCTCAGAATTAGTTACCTTTAGTGGAATTGCTTTCGCCCATTTTGTTGTAAGGATATATCTATGTCGCTTTGAAGAGTGAGGAACTATCTCACCTATTATTTCCAATCCCCATTTCTCAAATGGTTGTTCAATATTGACTGGTTGTAATGGGAGTGCAGGTTTCCTTTGTCTTCTAGTAGCAGTTTGATAGATTTTTCATTTCCTTACGTATTCGTGTGCATATTTGAATAACATTGGCTAGTAATAGCCAGCATGAAGGATTTTTTGTGCTGTTGTTTCACCTCTAAAATGTCCACCAACTATTCCATCATGAAGTTCATGAAAAACCTTCACTGCCTCATCTTTTCAAGGCATCTCAGTAGAATATAATCATAATTTTTTTTTTGAATAGAACATCATCAATCATTTTATATTGCTTTGCTTTCAATCTCAAAGCTCTTTTCTTTTGTAACTGAGTTGCATAGGTGCATATTCATTTTTTAGATAAAAAATGAGATCAACATATTGAGATTTAGTATCATTGAGGCTTTCCTGAGATATTTGAATATCATCACCTTAATACTATTCTTCTAGAAGGTTGGATGATCCTGTTAACATTCTGCAAAAACCTTGACCTCTAACCATTTTAGCTGGTATAATTTCAACATCATACTCTTGTAATGTAATTACCCAATTTTCTCTTTTTTCTCCTACTTCTCTTTGCATTAGTAATTGCCTTACTGCTGAAAATGGAGCTATGATTTTAATATGAGTTTTGACGAGAAATGGTCTAAAAAAATTTATTGACTTGAAAACAGAAAAATCTTTTTTTTCCATAGCAGAATAATTTAATTCAACACCTTGCATATTCAAACTAAATAATGAGATGGTTGCTTCTATTTTTTTATCATTAAGTTGTGTTAAAATGGAAGCATATGATGTTTCTGATGCAAATGTGTGCAAAAAAAAATCATTAGGAAAATTGGGAGTTGTCAAGGATGGAGCGTTAATAATAGCTTGTTTGATCAAGTCAAAGGCTTCCTTTTCGTTATGACTCCATTTGAAAATCGAATGTTTTCTAATCATATTTTGTAAAGGTAAAACTATTTGTGAAAATTCAGGGACAAACCTTTTTACAAAATTTATTTGTCCAAGGAAAGACTGCATTGATTTCTTATTATGGGGTAAAGGTATTTTTTCAATTTCTTTAACTCTTTCAGGATTAATATAAATACCCTTTTTTGATACGATGAATCCTAAAAGCTTTCCTTCACTTAATGCAAAATAATACTTTTTTCGAATTTAGTGAGATCCCATATTTCATACATCGTTCAAAGATATGTTTAAGGTCGTTCAAGTGGTTGTTTATTTTCTAATAAATAGTGATATCATCTAAGTAAATAACAACTGATTTGTTAATGAGTCCTTTAAAATCTATATCCATAGCTATTTGAAATGTGTTACCTACATTAATCAAACCAAAAGGCATTTTTTGATAAGCATATGTTACCCATTTAGTTTTGAATGTGGTTTTCAATATATCATCTGGATGAACTAGGATTTGGTTCTATCCTGAAAATACATCATGAAAAGACATGAGCTTAGAACCAGCTACTAATTGTAGTACTTGTTCCATGGTTGGCAGTGGAAACTTGTCTTTTTGACATGCTTTATTAAAATTTATAAAATCTATGCATATACGAATATCACCATTATTTGTCCTAACAGGTACTAAATTGGATACCCATATTGAATGCCTAACAGGAAATATGATTTTGGCCTTAATAAGTTTATTCAATGCTGAGATTGCAACAAGATGATGAGCTTAGTGGAAAGAAGTCGCCTTCACTAAGTGGGCCCGCAGGCTATTTTTGGCGCAAAGTCTATTTTTAGACATATGGATCATGTTCTATGAGTTGCAGGATGCTATTTGTGGATGGTTGGTCAAGTCAAAAAAAAATAGATGGACTTCTTGGGTGGAATCTATTTTTAGATTGCCAGTCTAAAAATAGATATGTCGAATATTATTAGCTCTTAATAATATTTGGACTATAAACATTATCTTATTCTCTTGGAGCACTTCAATTAAGTGCACAAATGTGGTACAAGAGTTGACAGAAGGAATTACGCTATCTCGAGGGTTTAGTGGAGCCACAAGGAGACTTCCAAAGAACTGTGTGACAGAGTTTGGTGGAGTTGATTGAGGAGTTAATGGATGCTGTGTTCATGTTTTTAACTCGCGTGTATTAATGCTGTTAGTTGTATCTAGTCTAATTGATTGATACACTAGTGAGAGTGGTGAGAATTAATTATTAATTAATTCACTAATTTTTAACTCATAAATCAACTAAAGAATACATCGGTTAACTTCAGTGCATGGACAGTTTCAGTGGAGACCAGTGAGGAGGTAGGTGAAAGAGCAGTGTGACTATCAGTTGTGACTATACTGGTGCATGAGTTTGCACCACACATTTGATGGAGATGCCAATGAGGATTGCGCAAAGGCATACCGTGGATTCGAATCTCGTATTGGGCCATTATTCATCTTGGATTGCGCAATAGAGGCAGGCTAACAGGTGGAGCAGATTGGAGCATGTGTTTTGTATGATCTGAGCTTGTGTAGTGTGTAATAATTGGAGATTGTACTGAGAGCTTGTGAGGATTTTGTACAATGATTGTTACATGATCTCTATCATTATAATATACAGATAGTTGGGGGTTTTCAGCTTTAAGCTTTCCCATAAATACTGTGTTTATATGTGTGATTTTTTATGGTTTTAATGTGCGCATGTGATTGTTTATATTTCCGCAAATTGATGATCAATAGTAGAAGAGGTTATGTATTGGCGTATGAAGCTCCGCTCATTAATGTGTGATCGATAATCTCGAATAATTTAACAGCTTATTCCTTTTTCTACATTCAGCTTCCGAAACCTTAATTTACTGTTTGGTAATTTTAGTTTTTGTTGCACTGGTTTATCATTAGAGATCATGGGTATGGTGTGTTGTATAACAGAAGTATCATAATTTTTGAGATCAAAATAATCCCAAGCAAAGACACTCTTATATTTCTTCAACAGTCGAATAAATGATAATATTTCATTAGAGGACAGATCTAAACCTAGATTGATATTCTGAGGCTTATCATCATTTCCAAGGTTTACTAATTCAAATTTCAGAGTTTAATTTTGAGTTTTGGAATTAGTTACCCTTTTAAATTTGTCTTTGAGATCATACAAATCTTCCAATTTGACTACAACTTTGGGTATTTTATTTTCTTCTTCAATGGTATGTTCTAATTGTATTTCATGTTCATTTTCATCTATGATTTGATCATCGTATGACCCTTCTGATGTTATAAATTCACAATATCATAGTCATCATTGAAGACTCGCCAATTTATGACATTATCAGGAATGGATGGTCTAAAAACTAATTCAATAGAAAATCTATCAGGACTAAATTCTTCAAATGGTATGAGTTTTGATGCAATGTTTGCTAACATATCAGCACTTAGCATTTTGCAGTCTAGGTACAAGAGAGATATTAAATGCCAAAAATGAGAGTAAGCTCTTTGACTAATGATTGATAATGTCTAAGATATCCTCGTAAAGGAAAATGGATAGAACTTATTACATGTCTGGTGATACCTCTGAGTTCAAAACCAACAAATATTTTATATCGAGGCCAATTGCTTATAACCAGTATTAATGTCATATTCTGCGGTATTATTTGTACATTCAAATTATAACTCATGTGCCAACATGGTGTTTTCTTCCTTTTGGGTCAGATTAAAACACAACAAATTTCCCGCACCATCATTAGATTTGGAACCATCAAAGTACCAAGTCCAAAACAAAGTTTTAGCTATTGGTTTATCTACAAAAAAAATTCACTTGGAAGTATCTGTTTTTGAAAAATTCTCAATCTGTGAGATGACAACATTGTCCAGAAAAGGAGACTTTTGTGCATTAAAATTCCTAATCCCTACTTAGAATTAGACCGTAAAATTCAAGAATGTCAGCAACCAAAATATCTATTATTTGAAAAAATTTGGGATTTGATGAAAGTCCAATGCGAGCATAATTGATTTCTCCTAAGAATTTTACTTTAGTTCTATCAAGTTTTACTACATGGATGGAAGAATTTTTTGGAGTGATTTTTAGCTTCACACAGAATGTTGTCGGCATTATATTGGAAGAGGCTCCTAATTCAATCAAACAATTATGAAGGTTTTTATTGAAAATTTCATAAGTTAAGAGAAGGGGAGGTGTATGTAAATTAGATTTGTCACTGATTAGGATGACATCAGTAGGATTGACTTTATTTGAAGAAATTGGGGGTTTTCCCATGCCTTTAGCATCTTGAGATACAACATCAGCAGGTAAAGGTGATACAGGGATTGCATTGAGTTCTCTAAGTAACATTTTATTTTGTTGTTTCTCTAAGTAAGTTCATGTAATGAAATGCTTTCCCTAGCCTTCTTCATATCTTCCACAATATTATACTTCATAGTATCAGTGACTACTAGGGTCTTTGATGTAGATGGAAGATTTTATGAATTTGGATTTGGCTGTGAATTTTTGGGATAGGACTTTTTACTGCTTGATTTTTCCTTAGAAGGAGGAGTTTGAGTTTTCTACTTTTGATTCAAATGAGTTGTATCAGCAGGCCCTTTGCTTCTGGTGCTAATGAGAAAAGCTTCTTTTTCTTCTTCGCCTAGAAGAACAAAGTCCCATATTCCATTTAGTTCAACTATTTCTTCATCTCCAGTTTCTTCTTCTTCAATTTATTCTTCCTCTTCTTCTAAGTCAGACTCAGCATTAGATATTGTATTTGGTGGTTGAGAGTTAGAATATTGATTTCTCTTAAAAGATATAAATGGTCTTTTGACAGTAGAAGATTTAGCAACTTGTTCCTTCATTTCAACCATTTCATTAGACATATTCTTTAACAATTTTTGCAGGCCTTCAAGATCAAAAGGATCTTTCTGGAATTTCTTTTTAGAATCATCTTTGAAGGACACTTTCTTAGATTTTCTATTCTCTTGAGAGTTTTTCTTTTCAAGAGCGACTATGCGTTTTGCCATAGATAAGGCTTCCTTCATGTTTTCTGCTAATGTGGCTAATTGCTCTCTATCCACAAAATTGGCTATATTAGAGGGGAGAGAAGATATATTCCACTCATTTTGAACATCAACGTTAGGAGCTGACGCTGTAGGAATTTTATTGAGAAATTTATTAAAATTACAATTGAAGTCTTTGATCTTTTCTCCTGTTTTAGCCTTGATATTTGATAATTTATTGATAAGCGATGCAATGGTTATATCATCTCCAAACTTAGTTAAGAATTGTTGTTCAAACGTATCCCAACTAGTTATAGAGCGAGGGGGTAATGAAAAGTACCAAGATCCTGCAGATCCTATAAGAGTATATGGGAATAATCTAACCACACAATCTTCTTCAGTGACTTAATTTAGATTGATGGATAAAATATAGTTGTGGAGATGTTCTTCTACTGGTATACCATCATCAGGATTAAATTTGGGCAACCATATTTTAGGATGTTTAGTAAGAGGGTGAAGAAGACCTGGCATTGCTATAGTGCCTGGATTATTCCATGGTTGAATTTGTAGTGGTGGTTGTTGTCCTACCATGATGATAAGAGTATGTAATAATGAATTTATGAGCCGGATGGGGATGTGAATCGAAGAAGAGGGATGATCGACTATCAACTAGAAGTATAGCACCGTAGTTAGAATGAGAGCGGTTGAAACGTGTGGAGGGGAATGAATGGATTTGAGATGGAGAATTGAAAAACTTCACTAATAGATGTTTTATTTGGATTTCTTGGTATTTCTTTCTAAATCTTCTAAAGAAGTAATGGAAAATTCCAAAGGATGAATTCCAATTTTCTCACTTAAAGAACGATTCAAGATTTCTTTAGGTTGTAATACATATGAAAACACTTTCTTCAGACATGAGAAATTGCAAGTTTTTCACCAATAGAGATTCAGTCTTAACTTATCTATTAAAGTTCAACTTCTAGTGATTCATTATGATCTCAAGAAAGTAATATATGAGATCTACTAGGATATTTTGGAGTGTTAATTCAATTTCTCGATCTTAAAATGTTATCACAAAATCAGACCTGATAGGCTACTCATCAAACCAATCTTGTGCAACTATTTCAAACCAATCTTTTGGTTGAGGCTTAGCCTCATCAACCTGAGAGGGCTCTCTCAAGGGTTTATGGTTTTTGATAAATATGTAGATGGCTAACTCTATATGATATAAAAATAGATAAATGATGTAAACTGGGTGTAAATCACATTAGCAAGTGTACATTGGCCTTATGGAGTCATGATATCTTCAGAAAAACCAAGATAATCTACCTGGCATGGAAGTCAAGGCATATTAGAGTTCAATTCAGGGAATAAACATGTAGAACAGTGAAACACACAGTCAGCTTGTTTATGTAGGAAGTCAGAGCATCATTGATGAATTCTGAGTAACATAAGCAAACACCACTACAATAGAATATTTGAAAGATTCCATTAGAACAATAACATACAAGAACTCCTTATGAATCTTGAGTTGTCAAAGTAGAAATTCTCTATTAGGCTGAAAACAGTCACTTACATAAAACAGAGTCTCTTTGCTAACAAATGTCCAACCCTTCTCTAATTTGACCACTTGATCTTTTATATATCATTTACATCATGAGATAAGCTTGTCATCAACTAGATACATCGAATTCCTACCTATGATGCCTATCCTAACCATATAACATGGTATTTATTACATAAGACAGTTGAAAACCTAAAACAAAGTCCTATTACAAGTAGGATTAGGACTCTTTCACTTTATTTAAAACAAATTTATCTAGACTTAATTACATCATATGCCACTTGTATTTTCATGAGGTCGAAACTTGATGATGAGCTCCAAAATTTTATGACCATAATGTTGATGATGTTGATCTCCTGCAATCTAGGAAATTGTCTCCCTGTTCTTTAGGCTTTGGATTCTTTAATCTTTTGAGGCATTCTGACCCTTATGAACCATGATTTCGATGCCATTTGTTGTCAAGAACTGATAAATCATATGTCCAAAGTCATACCCTAGTTCCATTTGTTAAAAATTCACTTCAAACTCTCCAAAATAGTGAAACAGACCTGTGCTACGAAAACAACCCAGTTTCGTAGCACTTTTCGTAGCACAGTCTTTTTAACCCTTTTCCTTCAAAATTTTGGCTTCTTCTTTTCAGATTTATCTTCCTTGACACTTAAAACAAATCCCTTAGCAATTTCAAGTGAAAATTCACATTTTTTCCCTTCCAAAATCTAAGAGAGAGAGTGAAAAAACATGCTACAGCAGTTTCGTAGCGCATTTCACTCATTTTGCACTGTTGGCGCAACGAAACTGCTGAGTGAGAAATTTTGTTCAAAATTTTCAAAAATGAAAATTTGAAAATGTGCCAAAACTCCAAATCAACCTTCTTCCAACATATAAAACAAAAATATCAAGTGAAAAATACTTTCATAACAGTCTTCATGAGATTCCTTCTTCATTTGCAAATTTTTCCTGTTTTTCCCTAAAAATTAGGTCTTGGGACAGAGCCTATATCTCCTAATCCATGAGGTAGTTTGAGAAAATTAAGGAGGTTTTTATAGGACATTATTTATTTAATAAAAAAATCTCTTTATTTTTTGAAACACATCCCCTTCTGTCCAAAACATTCTTTTGAAAAACATGTGTAAAACAGGAAAACTTTGTTTCTGAAAATAGGGCTTCAATGAAATATTTTTATCTCCCAACTGATAAAATCTGTGGGAAATTTGAGAGAGGTTTCTTTAGCTGGGGCTGTGATGAAGACAAACCTCTTTCATAATTCCAAAATACTTTTTCATTTGGCCAGAAACTTAATTTGAAGTTGACTGCTAAAAATTCATGTACATGACAGTTTAGTAACAACAGTTTCATAGTGCATTTTAATTTATCAATTTATCCCACCTCCTAATGAATTTAAATAAAATGAGAGATTTTTTTATATTTAGATATGTTTTGAAGAAAAACCTCTTTCCGATTTCTAAAATTCATTTTCAGTTTCTCAGAAACCGCCTTTGAAGTTGACAGCGACAAAACCGCGTTTTCGTAGCGCCTGTGGTGTATTTTCTGCATTTTGCGCTACGAAAGTAGTAGCGCTTTCGTAGTGAAAATCCTATTTTTTTGAACTATCGGTGCTACAAAATGGAGGATTCTTGGCTAATTGCATAAATTTAACCTGAAACCTTATGGATTGACCCCTAGATGGAAAATGTTAATATTTGATCATGGAATGGACCTCTAAAGACTTTATTTGAATCCAATGATGACCTTTAAACTTATAAAAACTCTAACCTATCCTTCACAGAATCCTAAAATGAATTTCAAACCCATTTTAGACCATGATCAAAAATAGTGTTGACACAATGATGTTTTGAAAATTTTTGGGTGATAACAAGTGGCTCCACTTGGGATAGTGTGCCCCTGTGGTACACTAAGAACCAATAGTTCCAATGCTATCCATGTTCTTGGAAATTAAAAAAAAAAGTTTGAAATTGCCAAGCTTCTTCAAAATCTTATGGCCTTCACCTCAGGCTCAAGCTTGATGATCACTGTAGAAGAAACAAATCTATACCTACTAAAATGATGCTCAGTCAACTTTGAGCTTATTCACACACTCCTACCTACCCTATCAGCTGCAATGTCCATTTGTAACTCAAGGAAAATGAAACTTCCAATGAAGCCAGTCATTGATCGGATCTGACACTTGAATATATTGACTGTGCTTGAACCAAAAGTAAACATGATACTGAAATGACCAAGGCAACATGAGATGTAACTGATATTCATAATGAAAATATAACTGGAAATCTAGACTGTAGAACCTTTCCATGCTTCTCATGACATTCTGTAGCTTTGGACAACTCATCCATACTTTGATCAACCACATAAGACTTCAGTTGCGTGCTATCAAACTGATTTTCAAAAACAGTGTATTCTTCCTCAATCTCAAAAGAGAAAGGAAGCAACACCTTTCCTTTGTGTTCTAGCATGGAAAGCTTTTGAAAACACTGATCTTGATCTTGAAGCCTATAAGATTAAAATTTATCCTCTAAAACTTAAATTTCCTTTTCAATGTTCTTAGTAACTTCATCAACAAACTGAATATTATCTTCTGACTTGCACTAAAATGATTTCAGATTAGAAGAGAAGGATAAAGAAAATTTTTCACCCACTTCTTCATTAATGTAATCTCATTCGTTTTAGGCAAATGCAAGAAATGACATGAAGAATCAAAATTTTCCTGTACCTGAGGTTTGTAGCAAGCATTTTCCAATATTTCCTCTTGCTGTTTGAAATGATTCTCATACTCCTGATGATCAAAGGATTGACAAATCTGCTGCAAATTTTCCTCAAACTTAGAGGATGTAACATGATTTTCATAAATAAGCTCCTGGTGGGTTTCATTTTCATCCAAAGAGATGCTATCCTTTCTTCTTGGTGTTCTTCTTGGTGATGAAAGGTATTGTCATGAAGGGCCTCTAAAATTTCTTCATCCATGAACTCATCATCTTCATAACAATTTTTTAAATATTCAATTGAACTCACAAAGTGTTTACAACTGTCTTTGACTAGAAATAAGGAGGGATGGCACTCTTTATACATCTCATAAAATGCAACATGGAAATCAACAAGAGAATATAATGAACCATTTGGCAAGCTTTCATACCAAAACCATGCTTTTCCTTCTAAAGTGGCCATAAACATCTTCATGAGACAATCCTAAGGGAACTGAACCTTAAGATTGTGTACATGCATATGGAATCTAACCAAATGAAGAGCAACATTGTCTTTCTTTTCATCTTTAAATATTGGAATATCATCTAACCATTCAACCTTTGGCATAGGATTTGGAAAACTAGGGATATGAGACCGATTCATAGGAGCATACTTGGCATTTATTCTTGCCATGGAACTCATCTTGAAACTTCATTAAGCTATTGATCTTCAAGCAGTGGAGTCACCTTGAATCTATGAAAAATTTGAATTCTTCCACAATGGAGTCGCCAAGGTAGTTGCAGCCTCGAACAGATTCTGAGCTCCTGCTACCTTCTAGAGTTCAGCTTCATAATTTTCGGGAGATGTATATCTTCAGAATCCCGACAGATGCACCAAAATGTTATCAAAAAATTAGACCTGATAGGCTGCTCATCAAACCAATCTTGTTCAACTATTTCAAACCAATCTTTTGGTTGAGGCTTAGCCTCCTCAACCTGAGAGGGCTCTCTCAACGGTTTATGATTTTTTGATAAATATGTAGATGTCTAGCTCTATATGAGATAAAAAATAGATAAATGATGCAAACTGGTTGTAAATCACATTAGCAAGTGTACATTGGGCTTATGGAGTCATGATAGCTTCAGCAAAACCAAGATAATCTACCTAGCATGGAAGTCAAGGCATATTAGAGTTCAAGTCAAGGAATAAACATGTAGAACAATGAAACACACAGTCAGTTTGTCTATGAAGGTTGTCAGAGCATCATTGATGAATTTTGAGTAACATAAGCAAACACCACTGCAATAGAATATTGAAAATATGCCATCAGAACAAGAACATACAAGAACTCCTTATGAATCTTGAGCTGTCTAAGAAGAAATTCTGTATTAGGCTGAAAACAGTCACTTACATAAAACATAGTATTTTTGCTAACAAATTTCCAACCCTTCTCTAATTCGACCACTTGATCTTTTATAGATCATTTACATCATGAGATAGGCTTGTCATCAGCTAGATACATCGAATTCCTACCTATGACACCTATCCTAACCATATAACATGGTATTTATTACATAAGACAACTGCAAACCTAAAACATAGTCCTATTACAAGTAGGATTAGGACTCTTTCACTTTATTTAAAACAACATTATCTAGAATTAATTACATCATATGCCACTGGTATTTTCATGAGGTCGAAACCTGATGATGAGCTCCAAACTGTTATGACAATAATGCTGATGATGTTGATCTCCTGCAATCTAGGAAATTGCCTCCCTTTTCTTTAGGATTTGGATTCTTTAATATTTTAAGGCTTTATGACCCTTATGAACAATGATTTCGATGCCATTTGTTGTCAAGAACTGAAAAAGCATATGTCCAAATTCATCCCCTAGTGTCAGTTGTTCAAAATCCACTTGAAACTCTCGAAAATAGTGAAACAGATCTGCACTACGAAAACAACCCAGTTTCGTAGCGCTTTTCGTAGCACAGTATTTTTAACCTTTTTCCTTCAAAATTTTGGCTTCTTATTTTCAGATTTATCTTCCTTGACACTTAACACAACTTCCTTAGAAATTTCAAATGAAAATTCACATTTTTTCCCTTCCAAAAATTAAGAGAGAGAGTGAAAAACCATGCTACAGCAGTTTCATAACGCATTTCACTCATTTTGCACTGTTGGTGCTACGAAACTGTTGAGTGAGCAATTTTTTTCAAAATTTTCAAAAATGAAAATTTGAAAATGTGCCAAAAATTAAAATCAACCTGATTCCAACATATAAAACAAAAATATCAAGTGAAAAATACTTTCATAACTGTCTTCATGAGATTCCTTCTTCATTTGCAAATTTTTCCTCTTTTTCCCTTAAAATTAGGTCTTGGGATAGAGCCTATATCTCCTTATCAATGAGGAGGTTTGAGAAAGTGAAGGACATTTTTGTAGGCCATTATTTCTTGAATAAAAACCTCTCTTGGGTTTTTGAAACACATCTCCTTATGTCCTGAAACTGCTTTTGAAAAACATGTGTAAAACAAGAAAACTATGTTTCCGAAAATAGGGCTTCAATGAAATCCTTGTATCTCCCAACGGATAAGACTGTGAGAAATTGGAGAGATGAATTTCTAGCTAGGTCTGTGATGAAGACAAACCTCTTTCATAATTCGAAAAAACGTTTTCATTTTTCCAGAAACTGAACTTGAAGTTGACTGCTAAAAAGTCATGTACAGGACAATTTAGTAGCAACAGTTCGTAGCGCATTTTAATTTATCAATTTCTCCCACCTCCTAATGAATTTAAAGAAGATGAGAGAGGTTTTTATAGCTAGATCTGTTATGAAGAAAAAAATCTTTCAGATTTATAAAATTTCATTTTCAGTTGCTCAAAAACCGCCTTTGATGTTGACAACTACAAAACCACGTTTTTGAAGCGCCTGTAGTGTATTTTCTGCATTTTGCGCTATGAAAGTAGCAGTGATTTCGTAGCGCAAATCCTCTTTTTTGAACTAGAGGTGCTATGAAATGGAGGATTCTTGGCTTATTGCAGAAATTTAACCCGAAACCTTATGGATTGACCCCTAGATGGAAAATGTTAATATTTGATCATGGAATGGACCTCTAAAGACTTTATTTGAATCCAATGATAACCTTTAAACTTATAAAAAATATAACCTACCCTTAACCAAATCCTAAAATGACTTTCAAACCCATTTTAGACCATGATAAAAAATAGAGTTGACACAATGATGGTTTTGAAATTTTTTGGGTGATAACACACAACTTCAATTATATTAGTTGCTATATCATCTTCTCTAGTTGTTTCCCTTTCTGCCTATTTTAATTGCATATCCCATTCTATAAACAAAATATCTCTGTGGGATTTTTCAATCTTCGGTAAATTAGCTTTTCTTCCTTCCTCGGATTCTTGCCAGGAGATAAACTCTAAGATATTCTTATCAAATTCCTTTATAATCCAATCATTGATCAACCATTTGATAGACTAATGTATCACTTGTTTCACAATATGGTTTGATTATTGAGACTCTTTCACATAATACCTCTTGTTGTTTTAACAATTGAGTATTTAGCTCAAGTGTTTATTTGATAAATACTTTTCTCTGATGTTGATTTCTGAGTTTATCTACTTTATTTTGAATCAACTGAATTTGTATATCTTTTTCTGTGATGCTTTCCTGGTGTTATAACTTAATTTTCTCAAATTCCTTCTGAAATTGTGTCATCTACAGCTATGTTTGTTTATTGACATTTTGTCTTTCTTGTGCAATTTGTTGCTCTAACAGTTGAATTCAATTGTAGATGTTGCATAAGCACCTGCGAATTGTGTTAGTCTTTTCAAATTCTCTGATGGATCAATGGGGTTGTCTTTCCAGACAACCTCCATTGATTCAACTTTTGGAGTTACTGTTGATAAATCAAGCTTTCTTTTCTTTCTTTGTCTTCTTACAACTACTTTGTGTGATGGACTATAAAATATGTCTAAAGGGGGTATCTCTTCAATTATTAAAACACTTTGTGACGTTGGGTAGGCCAAGATGATTTCAGCATCTGCTTCTGTATTTTCAACTTGTAAGTTCTATTTAGGAGTTTGAAAATCAGAAGTTCATTCAAATCTTGTTTTTTTCTGTGGTAGTTGGAGCTTTTCTTTGAACTGCTCCCATTATTTGTCCATGTCATCTATTATGATTGTCTACGTCTGATCCTGTGTAGAATTCGTGTTCAAATGTTCTTCAGCCAAGGTTTCTTTGACTGATTCCCCATTATTTCCCTCTGTATCCCTTTCAAAACTTTCCTTAGGCTCTCGCTCCTAATTTGAGATTGATGCTCAGAAATTTATGAGCCTTGACTTGATTTCCCTAGTGATTCTTGATCATAAGTATGATTAGAATTTTCTTCTAAACTTACACTAGGAGTATGCTCTCTCGCTTCCTCAATCTGTAATAGTTCTAATGGAACCCTTGTCAATATTTTGTTTCTGTAAATATGGAAACAATTGAGCTCGGATGGAGTTAATTTGATTGACACAAAATGTAAGACTTGTGAGAAAGTCTCTTCCTTTTCAGATAGCTCATCAAATTCATCTTTTTCATGCATGAATTTTCTAATTTTAACTAGAGAAGTAAAGTCTTGAGAAACTTGGTTAGGATCATATTGTATCCCTGGCATAGTAGACAGATTCAAACATGTAATATTCTACACCTCTTTAATTTCATTTCCAAAATCGAACAAGGCAAAAGAACCACATTGTACCAAAAATTTTGGCGAGATAAATTCCTTCATGTCCTTTATGGTTTTGGTAAGACCTTCCCCTACTCTTTGGTATGCAATTTATCTTGCCAATAAATAACTTATCTAGAACATATTAAGGAATAACATGGGGAGCAACAATACTCCCAAAAACTCTGATATAAGTAAAATTTTCTTCACCAAAGCATCCTGCCATTGGAAAAATATCTATCTTTGCTTCTTCTGAAAGCTTGGGGGATTTTGTATCAAAAATATTTTGATAGATGGACATCATAATATTTTGACAAATCTTATAAAAATGGGGATGAAATTGATATTCCCATAAAATTTTATGATACACATGGATCGGAGTAGGGTCATTGAGAGTCCAATTCCAACCCATATTAGGAAATTTGGTACATAAACAAATGGAATCCATCACATAAGCACTCATAAAAAATGGAGGTATGACCTGAGTAGAGACAACCCTATACTGTCTATATTGTCTGATAGCCATAGCCAAATTGTTGGATAAAATGTTACTCCAATTCATAACCTTGGAGTTGACAGCCACATCAATTAATGGAATCCATTCCATATAAAACTTGGTACTATCGGCTTTCCCAAAAAGCCTATACATCATAGCTACTACATGACTATGTTGAGCCGACAGTTGTGCAATTGGGTAAATACCAGTTTTTTCCCGTTTGAATTTGTTGAGCCGTACCTCCATGTCTGCATGGTACCTATCAGGTCTTCATTCTCTTTTTCAAACTTCTCGATGAAGGCTCTGTCATAGGTCTTTTGAGGTTCTAGAAGATGAAACATCTTGCGTAAATCATCTGCAAAGAATGACCCCATGACCTCTTGTCTCGAATTTCTGAACGTCTAGACTAATATTTATACATTATCAATTCTCCATTTCACCATATTTGTATATGGCAAGATTTTAGGCCTTGTAGCTATTCTGTGTAAGAAAGAACATGCTGCTTCAAAATAATAAGCTTCAGAAGAGACTTTAGCACTAGTCGTTGCTTTGATTAACAGTGCTTTTGGATTTTCGTCTTCTAACAGATTATACATTGCTTCTTACGACATAGCTCCACCATCTTTGTTGCATGTATTAATGCTAAAAAGTGGTTGCATGTATGAATCCTCGGATGTAGAAGGCTCGATTGTCTTTTTTCCTTTCTTCGTCATCTCCGAGTGTTCTTCCCTGAGATTGAACAATAGAGAAATAAAAATGAGTGTGAAGCAAAGATAATAGCAGAGTCTTAATTAAAACAGTTAATTCGATAAGGATGGGACTTTTATTACAAGCACGAATAAATATATTCAAATCTCCTCGAGCCTTTAAAAGAGTAAATGCAGTTGATTTCTAATAATTACGCATTATGGTGTTCGTGTGATTTATTTTCGGGTCATGTCAAATGATCCAAGTGGATATTGGTGGATGCCCACCTATTCCACTTGGGGCCCCACCATTGTCTCTTTCATTTTTTCAGTTTCGGCACAACTTACTTATTTTAGCAGTTTTTCGGGTCGTGAACTTTCGGATCCGTTTTGAGGCCCTAAAAAATGTTTTTTGGGCATCGTTTGTCCGAAAAATATGATTCCGTTCTAGAATCAATATTTTCAACAAAACTTTTAGTCCTTGGATAGATCTTTCTAACGATGTATCATATGCGTCAAACAGAGATCGTATGCCGAAGTTACGTCCTCGGGAAGTTGAAACACCAATTTACCCAAACGGGGCCCATAGTTTTGGCACTTTATCTGCTAGGGTTAGTTTTTTGGAAATTTAGAGTTCTCCACTATTTCTCAATAATAAATAGGCCCTTGAGCCTCATTTTTACATAGTTCAGAGGTTTGTAGCCGCCACATCTCTTCTCAGAGATTCGCTACCAGCACCCTAGCTAGTTTATTTCCATTCTGTATGTAAGCAAATTTCATTTCTTTGATATTAATGAAATGAAGTATTATTTCGTTGCGTCTTATTATTTATGGTTATATGTGTATTCTGTTGCATTCCTGCATAAATCCAAATCAGTGGTATCAGAGCGGTCTGCTTTTTCTCGATCCTTCTTTGAATGTCCCCAACAAGGTCGTGGTATAAGGAGTTAGGGCTTGATCTGGTGGAACCTTTGCAAGATCAGCCTCGCAAACCCCGACGAATTCCCATGGGGGATGAAAATAAATATGAGGAAGCAGGATATCCTATCAAAATATTGCTCAAGGAGGCTCTCGAAAAACAAAGGAACACGATGATGGATAACTCTACCTAGATCCTTCAACGATTTCCCACCGACAGTGCATCTGCATCCAGCAGCCACTCTAGAGGCACGACTCCCTTTAAGATACAAGTAAACTTTGACATTCCCATATTTGAGGTTAAAATAGATGCAGATGTTGTAGAGAGATGGTTGAATCTATTGGAAGGATATTTATTGGTTCATGACTTTTCCGATCGAGAGAAGAATATTTTTGCACTCCTCAAAGCTACCCCCCATGTCAAGGACTGGTGGGAAACCTACTGTGAGAAAAAGGATGAGACAAAACCCTCTCTGTTCTCAGTTGTACCCACTTGGAATTATTTCCGATATGCCATCAAGGAACAATACTATCTCGTGGGGAGCTACGAGGACAAGTACATACAATGGACCACGTTGCGGCAACAAAGGGATCAAGATGTGCATGAGCTGACGAATTTGTTCCATACCTTGCACACAAAGTTGGGTATCAAAGATTCAGAGAAAAATTTGGTGCTAAAGTATCGCGGTTGTCTGCACAAATACATTCAGGAGGAAATGGAGTTCCTTGACATCTCCTCACTTGGTACGGCATACCAGTATGCTGCCAATATTGAGCAGAAATTCAAACAGAAGAAGCGAGACTTTGGATCTGTGAATCAAAAGCAAGGGAAAGGTGCCCCCAAACCGCAAACCAAAGGAAAAATCCAAGGCATTGCGGCCCAAGACAACCTACCAAAGCCACAAGCAAAGAACAACACCGCGAAGCCAAATAAGGACACGGGAAAGTGGTGTGAGTTCCATAAGAGCTCCACTCACAACACAAATGAGTGTCGAGCCTCGTTAGACTCCTATACCAATAGGTGTCATATTTCATGATTGACTTGATGAGCTATGTAATATGTTCATACATTTTCTTGTTGCAAAGGTTTTCCATATTTTAAAAAAATCAAAAAATTTAAAAAATGTAAAGAGGGTATACCCTAAAAGAAAAATCAAGAATAAAAATTGCCAAAAAGGAAAGAAATGAACTCTACTCAAAAGAAAGGCCAAGGAAAGTGTGTGTCTAAAATGCCACTACCTTGTTTCGATGTAATAAAAAAATTGCAGTAAACTTATTTTATAAATACAATTTATGAATGAACAATAGCTTAAGCTGCGCTAGTTCATCTTTCTCCAATCATGTTTTAGAGACAATGGCATTATACTTAATTAAAAAAATATTTAATCTTGGAAGATAAGTAGATAGGTAGATTGAATAAAAGGAGCTCAACAATTTAATATGAGCCCTTGGATGTAATAAGGTTAGAATTAGATAGATTTTCATATGTAAAAGAAAAAAAATGTGATAAGGGTTTGTCAGTCTAAGTGCACCCTAATAAAGAAGAAAAAATTGTAGGGTAAAGTAGATAGGGTAGGTAGATGATGTTGCAGAATTACGTGTGATGAATGATGGCTTTAGATGTGGTAAATCTTTTACTTTCATCACAAGTGCATAGGCAGACAATACATTGAAGAATTTCAAGCAATGCAAAGTGAGATTATTAATTTCCCTTCTCATCTTTTCACTAAAAATTTCACTAATTTCCCCTAAGTACTAGGCATTTAAAGATTAGAGGGGCTCAAGGAATTTCCTTGACTTTTGGAGAGACCGGACCCTCGGCCCAATAATTGGAAAAGCCTAAGTACTTAAAATCATTTATCATAACATTCATTCACCTCTAAAAAATATTTTCCTAAGTAAAATCCCATTTTACTTAGGAAAAATCATGTAATATTTCACATAAAAACCCTCCTCATAAAAGCATAAGTTAAAAACATTAACCTAATGTTTACACTTAGCGCTTCTTTCATTTTTTCATATTAACTTCTAATTTTATTATTTAAATCCTTGTAAATTCCCCTTTTTTCGTATTATTTTAATAATAAAATTCCCAAATAATAATATCCCGCCCCTTTGGTTGAAAAATAACCATATTAATGTATTAATCATGATTAATTAGTCAAATCTTTGATTAATTGTGAGCGTATTTCTCCGCCATATCAATAAGGGTTAATTAATCCTCATGATTAATTAATAACTTGAATCCGCCAATCAAATCACCCCCGATGCAATTAATTCAAAATAAATTACATTGGGCCCGCTCGTTATCTTTCCGTCATCTCGTAACCCCGACCACCGTTCAATCAACATATCTCAGATCTACGGTTGATATCAATATCGCTAGCCATCCTCGTCCGAACGATAACACGCGATGGCCAAGTGGTTTTCTGAAGAGTACCGCGCCACACATCGTTCATCGTATGGAATCGCTCACCCTTCGCCCAAAACCACCTTTCCCCAAAAACGGTGGGATCGCGTACCGCTTACCGCCTCCCACTAACGACAAAACTTCACATCGTCAAGTCAGCGCCATCTGTCCACTGTTCATTCAAAGCTTACCCGCCAATATCAACCGTTTACCCGTTTAAACACAAACACCCTAGTGTTGCTCATTTTCGCCTAATTGTGTAGTAAAACCCTTTGTAACCCAGTTGCGCCACCTGAAGCCTATTTTAACCAATTCGAGCATGGTTTACTTCCCAAAAATCATTCTAGATTCACTCCACAGACCTCTCAACATCAAATGAAACCTTTTCGACCTGCCCTGCAAACCAATGCTTTCTTAACAATTTGTTTTGTTTTACAGGTGATCAGAAGACCACATCCTTGGATAAACAGTCTTAATACTAGTCATAAGACTTGTTTACTCCAAGAGTGTTATCAAATCTATTCAAACAGAGATGGAAGATAAAACATATCGTTGAAAGACAAGCAAAGGAAACAGGTTATTAAACGATTTACTGTTGAAACAGACAGTAAAAACCTAAACTACACATTGAAGGTAAAAGGACACAGTAAAGAATAGTTAAAGAGTATCAGGATTAAAGAGTATCAGATTGAAGACCAAGTCAAGTAAATCAGCTAGCATGAAGATAAACAGCAGGGAAGACAGTTACAAAACAGAACATACAAGTTCATGACAAAGTGAAGACATATAAAAAATAGAGCGGTAAAAAGTAAAAAGTAAACAGTAAACAGTGAAAGTAAACATGAAGATATTAAGGGTTAAACAAATATGAAAACACTTTCACCAGCCACAATGAATTTTATCCAAAGTAAAAGTGAAAAACAGTCAAAAGAAGTTTAAGGTTAAAAGATGAAATTAGAGCAAAAATGGTACATTCTTCAAAAATTTCCTGTTTAAGTCATAGTTTTGCAGAAACTATTGTGATCAATCCAAGATTAATTATGCAAAACTAAAGGAGGTTTATGTTCTTAAGAGGACAATTTACAAAAACCTCTCTCACTTTTCTAATAGCTATTATTTTTTTGGAAATATTAAACAATGTTGGAAAGCACTTTTTGTAGAAAATACCAGTTAAGTCATCATTTTGCAGAGAATATTGTGGTAAATAAAAAATGCATCATACAAAACTGAAGGAGGTTTTGTTTTCCTATGATACCTATCTACAAAAACCTATCTCACTTTTTGCACATTGAGTTCCGAATGAGAGATACATGCACATCTTTACAGGTTATTTTTCAGACTCTGTAAAACTCTGTTTTACACATATTTTTACAGAGCCTATTGTGCATAGCTGGAGAGGAATTTTAGGAAAATAAAAGATGTTTATCTCACCAACATATTAATCCACAATAACCTCTTTCACTTTTTACATATATATTACGGATTGAGAAATAAAAAGATATCATTGGACCCCAAGTTTGCAGAATTGTTGGAGCAGAATGCACAAAGAAAGGAAGCAGTTAGTGACTTGGATGCCTCATCATCAACTAAGAGTTGGATCAAATTTGAATTCTCCTCTTTGTCATCACCTATCCATACAAAATAGTGCCAAATAGATGCGCATTAGTTTGAGTGTCTTTTACTTAAGTTCTATTTATGTAAAATAGTTGGAGAGATTTGTGAACTAATCTTGATATTTTTTCAAGATATTTTAGTTTAGAATTTGTATAAATACTTCACTCTTGGAAGTATTTTGGGTGGATTCTTATACTTTGATGTAACATTGAATATTTTGGAATAAAGAGCTTTGGAGAAATTTTTCGTGGCAAAACTGGACAAGGAATTGAGGCAGAAGACTTTTCTCAGGATTCATGTGTCAAATGAAGGATCAATAAGTCATCTCTATCCCATGTTTTGAAGTTTTATATTTGTTTACAATATCATCTGTGTTTCATTATCTTAATATTTAACGAAAAAGATTAAATCAGAAAGTACTTAGGTGTAATCTGATTTCAGTCGTTATTATTCTAAATGTTTTCTTCTAAACTAGTTTAAACAACGAATTCTTAATTGCTCCTGTTTGTCTAGTTCATACATCTTTGGTTATTTAGTAAAGAATACTTAACTGCTCTTTATTGATAATCAATCTATTTCTCTTCTCTTGAATGTGTTGAAAGATTCTTCGTTGCCTTTCATCCGTTTGAATTCCATTCCATTCATTTTAGATCTATAATTGTTTCTAGTTTGATTATCTTGCCCTGATAAACCATCTTTTGTTAAAAAACTTAAGCCAGTGCAGCCAATCCTTTGACTCCATTAGCCCAATGGACTGAAACTATTTGATCTTAATCTCAGCTAAAGAATTCCATCAACCCAAACAAAATCAAAACCCTTGGACTTTATAACTAGCCTAATATTTTCAAGAACAAAGCTAAATTTTATAGAGAGAGCCCTCTCTGGGTACAGATTGGCTAGATTCTGTACCTGAAGGTTGGTTTGTGGTTACCTCGGACCCCTTTCCTCTTCCAACAAATTCAAGGAAAATCTGAGTGATAACATAGTCGCGACTCCACTGGGGAACTGAATAATTTTATTGCTACTATTATTTTTTTTATAAACTATAGACGGAGCCTGAAGTTAGCCAGGTAGCCTTTGAAATTGCTCTTGCTTTGCAATTGCAAAAGTAAATAAATGTTGCTTCAGTCTATCTCCGGTCTAGTTTATGGATTGAACATCTGGTTTCAAATACTTGATCAGTTCCTGTTGTCAAATAAGTCTTTAAGAAATTTTAAATCTCATATCTAAAGCCTCTTAAAGAAATCATAGAAGTTGTTTTGAAAATTCATTAAAAAAAAAAAAACAAAATGATCATAAAATACTCAAAATTTGGTTTCCTGAAGAACTAACTTTTTCTTCAAAATTGTTTTACATGTTTAGATCTGATCTATGATGGTGGACAGGGATCAGACACACAAAGGTTAAAATCATCCACCTGGCGACTCCAAATCAATTTCACAATCAAGACTCCATTGGAGGAATGAACCTCAAAGAACAATATGGAAAGATCAGGCTTTCAACTTGGATCTTAATCCAAGACATTATGTTCTTTCTCATTAAGAAAGTTTTTCAATGTATATTGTATTTTATAGAAGATCTTAGATTAGTTTTTAGTTATTTTCTTTTGAAGATTGTAAGTAATAATTCTCCTAATCTCTTTGAGCAACTTTCTTATGAATCTAATGATGATCATTTTCCAATTAAGAAGCCTCAAATAATCAAGATTGATCTTACAATCCCTGTACATATCCCTGTGCCATATAAAGTTCCAGATAGATATAAGCCCCTTATTCTACCTCCTTTACTCCATGATTTTCCTGAAAAATACTACAAGTATCTTCCTAGATTTGATGGAGAAAATGGTATCACCGCCCAAAAACATATTCAAGGTTTTGAAAATTATTTGGATTTATTTGAGATTGATGAAGATGATGTTAAAATCAGACTTTTTGCTCTTTCTTTGCAAAATAGAATAAAGAGTTGCTTCAAAAATCTGCCTAATGCTAGCATCTCAAATTTCCAACAGTTTATCAAACTTTTCCTTGATAGATGGATAATAAAAGTTAATCATTTTGTGATCATTGAAGAATATAATCAATTAAAAAGACATCCAAATGAAACAATACAACAATTTTCTGACAGATTTAATCAAGTTTATTATTCAATGCCAGAAAATATTAGACCTCCTCATGATTCAGCTCTCTTGCATTATCCAAGTGTCTTTGATCCAGAAATAGAATTTCGATTAAGAGAAAGAGATCCAAAAACACTTGTACAGATGCAGAACATTGCAGTTGACGTGGAAGTTAATCTCCAAATCAAACAGGAAAAGTTGAAAGCAGAAGAAGAGGAAAAGAAAAACATTGCAGAGGTAAAACTCAACCTTTTGGTAAGAAAACTAGATGAAAGAACACAGGAGATCACTATGAAAGATGAATTTTTTATTCAAAATAACCATGAAGAAATAGAAGAGGTTGATAACCATGAACAAATTCCTCTTAATTCAAATGATCATAGATCAGAAAATGAATTTATAGATCAATATGAGGAAGATGAATCTGCTGATCTAATGTGTATGTTTGATGACATTCCTTCTTTTGATTATTTGCCTAAGTATGATCATTATGATGATAGTTATGTTCTCCAAACTCAAGCTAACTTTACAGAGCAATCAGAAGCTAGTTTGTGGGATGAAGAAACTCAGTTTCAGCAGATTGAAGACAGTGACATATCAACCATGAGAATGAGGAAGAAAGAGCAGAAAATGTGGAAATAAGTGAAGATTCTTTACCTCTTTGTTTTGCTTCATTTCAGTTCATTAGAGACAACTATCATGCCATCAATAATCAACAATATTTAGGAATTGTGATTGACAACAAAGAAGATAATGAAACTATTGATCAAGATTTTTTAGTTTCACAATTGCAGTTATCAGTTCCTATTGAAATAAATGGTCAAATGACACAAGAAAGTTTCATACCACTATTTTTTGAATCATTTCAGTGTTTGAAAGAAATATGGTATAACATATTTAATGAAAAGGATGAGAAACTTGTTGAAGTTTGTGAAGTCTCATGGAAACCTATATGCTATAGGTTGCAGCCATTTTCCCAAGTTTTTCAGGATCCAATAGCAGATATGTTGAATATTGAAGGCATTCAAAGCATTCCTCTATTAACTAACTATGATTTTCAGAATCAAGATGATAAAGGATTCAACACTCAAACATTGCAATCAGTAGGAATATCATCACAAATCTTATCTGAAAGTTTACAGGGAGATAAAGATGAAAATAGCACTTCATATTCATGGTATGGAGGCCATCCAGAACAGATGTACAGTTGTTCAGATCAGTTAAACATCAGTGTATATATTTTGAAAGATCCTTTTGTACAGTTTCTAGAGTCAACAAAGGAAATCAAGTGTTTCCTTATCCTCTCATTTGTTGAAAAGTTTCTAATAGGTTGCAGAAGTACAATTTTGATAATCAACAAGAAAATGCAACAAAATCTATCAAAGTACATAATGCTTGAATGGTTGCATTGGCTATTTCATTTTACCTAACTATCAGTTGAACAGTAGATTGAGTAGGTAGATGAGTGCTAATAAGCTCAGGATTTTGAGCATTTTTCTTTTTTAGTTTTCAATTTTCAGCTAGTTTTTCATTAAGTTGGTTTGAAAATTTTTGTGTGTTGTTTTAGTTTCAGATCAGATTTTAGGTTGCAGAAAAAGGACTATATTCAATTCAAGATTTTCAGCCACAACAAATGCATGTTTGGGATTGGACCAAGGCAGAAGATTTCCAACTGGGAAACAAAGTTTTAAGTTTTGAGTGGATAGTAACTTACTGGAGTTGAAGCCCGAGGAGAAGGCCCTAAGCTTCAGAAGTATTACTGTCATACATACAATAAAGCAACAAGCAGAAGAAGATTCCATAGTTCAGTCATAATTATTTTGAGGCCAACTGACCTGTTGTTCTTGACTTTTCACCAGGAAAAGCCATCCCCAAGTGGAGCCAGTGTTAGACTCCTATACCAATAGGTGTCATATTTCATGATTGACTTGATGAGCTATGTAATATGTTCATACCTTTTCTTTTTGCAAAGGTTTTCCATATTCTTAAAAAATCAAAAAAATTAAAAAATGTAAAGAGGGTATACCCTAAAAGAAAAATCAAAGGGTGAAAAGAATAAAAATTGGCCAAAAAAGTGAAAGAAATGAACCCCACCAAAAGAAAGGCCAAGGAAAGTGTGCAAGTCTAAATGCCACTACTTTTTTCTCTGATGTAATAAACAAATTGTGTGCAACTTGTATTCTATGCCACAATTTATGAACAGTCAAACAGTTTAAGCTTGGCTAGTTCATCTTTCAATTTCATGTTTTAGAGATAGAGAATAAAATCTGACCAAACTGTTTAATCTTGGCAGATAAGTAGATAGGTAGAGTAAATAAAAAGGAGCTCAACAGTTTAATCTGAGCCCTTGGATGTAATAAGGTTAGAATTAGATACATTTTCATATGTAAAAGAAAAAAAGTGTGATAAGGGTTTGCCAGTCTAAGTGCACCCTAATAAAGAAGAAAAAATGGTAGGGTAAAGTAGATAGGGTAGGTAGATAATGTTGCAGAATTACATGTGATGAATGATGGTTTTAGATGTGGTAAATCTTTTACTTTCATCACAAGTGCATAGGCAGACAATATATTGAAGAATTTCAAGCAATGCAAAGTCAGATTATTAACTTCCCTTCTCATATTTTCCCTAAAAATTTCACTAATTTCCCCCAAGTACTAGGCATTTAAATATTAGAGGGGCTCAAGGCATTTCCTTGACTTTTGGAGGGACCGGACCCTCGGCCCAATAATTGGAAAAGCCTAAGTACTTAAAATCATTTATCATAACATTCATTCACCTCTAAAAAATATTTTCCTAAGTAAAATCCCATTTTACTTAGGAAAAATCATGTAATATTTCACATAAAAACCCTCCTCATAAAAGCATAAGTTAAAAACATTAACCTAATGTTTACACTTAGCGCTTCTTTCATTTTTTCATATTAAATTCTAATTTTATTATTTAAATCCTTGTAAATTCCCCTTTTCCCGTATTATTTTAATAATAAAATTCCCAAATAATAATATCCCGCCCCTTTGGTTGAAAAATAACCATATTAATGTATTAATCATGATTAATTAGTCAAATCTTTGATTAATCATGAGCGCATTTCTCCGCCCTATCAATAAGGGTTAATTAATCCTCATGATTAATTAATAACTTAAATCTGCCAATCAAATCACCCCCGATGCGATTAATTCAAAATAAATTACATTGGGCCTGCTTGTTATCTTTCCATCATCTCGTAACCCCGACCACCGTTCGATCAACAGATCTCAGATCTACGGTTGATATCAATATCGCTAGCCATCCTCGTCCGAATGATAACGCGCGATGGCCAAGCGGTTTTCTGAACAGTACTGCACCACGCATCGTTCATCGTATGGAATCGCTCGCCCTCCGCCCAAAACCACCTTTCCCCAAAAGTGGTGCGATCGCATACTGCTTACCACCTCCCACTAACGACAAAACTTCACATCGTCAAGTCAGTGCCATCTGTCCACTATTCATTCAAATCTTACCTGCCAATATCAACCGTTTACCCGTTTAAACACAAACACCCTAGTGTTGCTCATTTTCGCCTGATTGTGCAGTAAAACCCTTTGTAACCTAGCTGCGCCATTTGAAGCCTCTGTTAACCAATTTTAGCATGGTTTACCTCCCAAAATTCATTCTATATTCACTCCATAGACCTCTCAAAATCAAATGAAACCTTTTCGACCTCCCCTGCAAACCAATGCTTTCTTAACAATTTGTTTTGTTTTACAGGTGATCAGAAGACCACATCCTTGGATAAACAGTCTTAATACTAGTCATAATACTTGTTTACTCCAAGAGTGTTATCAAATCTATTCAAACAGATATGGAAGATAAAACATACAGTTGAAAGACAAGCAAAGGAAACAAGATATTAAACGATTTACTGTTGAAACAGACAGTAAAAACCTAAACTACACATTGAAGGTAAAAGGACACAGTAAAGAACAGTCAAAGAGTATCAGGATTAAAGAGTATCATATTGAAGAATAATTCAATTAAATCGTCTAGAATGAAGATAAACAGCAGGGAAGACAGTTACAAAAACATAACATACAAGTTCATGACAAAGTGAAGACAGATAAAAAATAGAGCGGTAAAAAGTAAAAAGTAAACAGTAAACAATGAAAGTAAACATGAAGATATTAAGAGTTAAACAAAGATGAAAACACTTTCACCAGCCACAATGAATTTTATCCAAAGTAAAAGTGAAAAACAGTCAAAAGAAGTTTAAGGTTAAAAGATGAAATTAGAGCAAAAATGGTACATTCTTCAGAAATTTCCTGTTTAAGTCATAGTTTTGCAGAAACTATTGTGATCAATCCAAGATGAATTTTGAAAAACTGAAGGATTTTTATGTTCTTAAGAGGACCATCTACAAAAACCTCTCTCACTTTTCTAACAGCTATTATGGTTTTGGAAATATTAAACAATGATGGAAAGCACTTTTTGCAGAAAATACCAGTTAAGTCATCATTTTGCAGAGAAGATTGTGGTAAATCAAAAATACATCATACAAACATGAAGGAGGTTTTTGTTCCTAAGAGACCCATCTCCAAAAACCTATCTCACTTTTTGTACAGTGATTTTAGGCTGAGAGATACATGCACATCTTTACAAGATATTTTTCAGACTCTCTAAAACTCTGTTTTACACATCCTTTTGCAGAGCCTATTGTGGACATATGGAGAGGCATTTTAGGAAAGTGAAAGATTTTTATCTCACCAACATATTTATATACAATAACCTCTTTCACTTTTTACATATCTATTACGGATTGAGAAATAAAAAGGTATCATTGGACCCCAAGTTTGCAGAATTGTTGGAGCAGAATTCACAAAAAAAGGAAGCAGTTAGTGACTTGGATGCCTCATCATCAACTAAGAGTTGGATCAAATTCGAATTATCCTCTTTTTCATCACCTATCCATACAAAATAGTGCCAAATAGATGCATTAGTTTGAGTGTCCTTTAATTAAGTTCTATTTATGTAAAATAGTTGGAGAGATTTGTGAACTAATCTTGATATTTTTTCAAGATATTTTAGTTTAGAATTTGTATAAATACTTCACTCTTGGAAGTATTTTGGTGTGGATTCTTATACTTTGATGTAACATTGAATATTTTGGAATAAGGAGCTTTGGAGAAATTTTTCGTGGCAAAACTGGACAAGGAATTGAGGCAGAAGACTTTTCTCAGGATTCATGTGTCAAATGAAGGATCAATAAGTCATCTCTATCCCATGTTTTGAAGTTTTATATTTGTTTACAATATCATCCGTGTTTCATTATCTTAATATTTAACGAAAATGATTAAATCAGAAAGTACTTAGGTGTAATCTGATTTCAGTCGTTATTATTCTAAATGTTTTCTTCTAAACTGGTTTAAACAGTGAATTCTTAATTGCTCCTGTTTGTCTAGTTCACACATCTTTGGTTATTTAGTAGAGAATACTTAACTGCTCTTTATTGATAATCAATATATTTCTCTTCTCTTGAATGTGTTGAAAGATTCTTTATTGCCTTTCATCCGTTTGAATTCCATTCCATTCACTTTAGATCTATAATTGTTTCTAGTTTGATTATCTTGCCCTGATAAACCATCTTTTGTTAAAAGACTTAAGCCAGTGCAGCCAATCCTTTGACTCCATTAGCCCAATGGACTGAAACTACTTGATCTTAATCTCAGCTAAAGAATTCCATCAACCTAAAATCAAAACCCCTGAACTTTATAACTAGCCTAATATCTCCCAAAAACAAAGCTAAATTTTATAGAGAGAGCCCTCTCTGGGTACAGATTGGCTAGATTCTGTACCTGAAGGTTGGTTTGTGGTTACCTCGGACCCCTTTCCTCTTCCAACAACTTCAAGGAAAATTTGAGTGATAACAGTGGCCCAAGCAGCCGCTAGTGGTCGAGATGAGGGCTTCGAATCAGATGCATGCTCCAACTCGAATCGCCCACCATGCGCCCATCATGACTCGACCTCAATTACCTGCCGCATAGCCCAATGCCACCGTTGCCACTATGAGGATCCAAGGAGGAACCGATGATCCAGGAGGCAGATTTTCCACTCCCGCATGTGGGTAAAGGGTTCCAGGGTGAAAAGAATAAAAATTGGCCAAAAAAGTGAAAGAAATGAACCCCACCAAAAGAAAGGCCAAGGAAAGTGTGCAGGTCTAAATGCCACTACCTTTTTCTCTGATGTAATAAACAAATTGTGTGCAACTTGTATTCTATGCCACAATTTATGAATAGTCAAACAGTTTAAGCTTGGCTATTTCATCTTTCAATTTCATGTTTTAGAGATAGAGAATAAAATCTGACCAAACTGTTTAATCTTGGCAGATAAGTAGATAGGTAGAGTGAATAAAAGGAGCTCAACAGTTTAATCTGAGCCCTTGGATGTAATAAGATTAGAATTAGATAGATTTTCATATGTAAAAGAAAAAAATGTGATAAGGGTTTGCCAGTCTAAGTGCACCCTAATAAAGAAGAAAAAATGGTAGGGTAAAGTAGATAGGGTAGGTAGATGATGTTGCAGAATTACATGTGATGAATCATGGCTTTAGATGTGGTAAATATTTTACTTTCATCACAAGTGCATAGGCAGACAATACATTGAAGAATTTCAAGCAATGCAAAGTCAGATTATTAACTTCCCTTCTCATATTTTCCTTAAAAATTTCACTAATTTCCCCTAAGTACTAGGCATTTAAAGATTAGAGGGGCTTAAGGCATTTCCTTGACTTTTGGAGGGACCGGACCCTCGCCCCAATAATTGGAAAAGCCTAAGTACTTAAAATCATTTATCATAGCATTCATTCACCTCTAAAAAATATTTTCCTAAGTAAAATCCCATTTTACTTAGGAAAAATCATGTAATATTTCACATAAAAACCCTCCTCATAAAAGCATAAGTTAAAAACATTAACCTAATGTTTACACTTAGCGCTTCTTTCATTTTTTCATATTAACTTCTAATTTTATTATTTAAATCCTTGTAAATTCCCCTTTTTTCGTATTATTTTAATAATAAAATTCCCAAATAATAATATCCCGCCCCTTTGGTTGAAAAATAACCATATTAATGTATTAATCATGATTAATTAGTCAAATCTTTGATTAATTGTGAGCGTATTTCTCCGCCATATCAATAAGGGTTAATTAATCCTCATGATTAATTAATAACTTGAATCCGCCAATCAAATCACCCCCGATGCAATTAATTCAAAATAAATTACATTGGGCCCGCTCGTTATCTTTCCGTCATCTCGTAACCCCGACCACCGTTCAATCAACATATCTCAGATCTACGGTTGATATCAATATCGCTAGCCATCCTCGTCCGAACGATAACACGCGATGGCCAAGTGGTTTTCTGAAGAGTACCGCGCCACACATCGTTCATCGTATGGAATCGCTCACCCTTCGCCCAAAACCACCTTTCCCCAAAAACGGTGGGATCGCGTACCGCTTACCGCCTCCCACTAACGACAAAACTTCACATCGTCAAGTCAGCGCCATCTGTCCACTGTTCATTCAAAGCTTACCCGCCAATATCAACCGTTTACCCGTTTAAACACAAACACCCTAGTGTTGCTCATTTTCGCCTGATTGTGCAGTAAAACCCTTTGTAACCCAGCTGCGCCACCTGAAGCCTCTGTTAACCAATTCGAGCATGGTTTACCTCCCAAAAATAATTCTAGATTCACTCCACAGACCTCTCAACATCAAATGAAACCTTTTCGACCTCCCCTGCAAACCAATGCTTTCTTAACAATTTGTTTTGTTTTACAGGTGATCAGAAGACCACATCCTTGGATAAATAGTCTTAATACTAGTCATAAGACTTGTTTACTCTAAGAGTGTTATCAAATCTATTCAAACAGAGATGGAAGATAAAACATACAGTTGAAAGACAAGCAAAGGAAATAGGATATTAAACAATTTACTGTTGAAACAGACAGTAAAAACCTAAACTACACATTGAAGGTAAAAGGACACAGTAAAGAATAGTTAAAGAGTATCAGGATTAAAGAGTATCATATTGAAGACCAAGTCAAGTAAATCAGCTAGCATGAAGATAAACAGCAGGGAAGACAGTTACAAAACAGAACATACAAGTTCATGACAAAGTGAAGACAGATAAAAAATAGAGCGGTAAAAAGTAAAAAGTAAATAGTAAACAGTGAAAGTAAACATGAAGATATTAAGGGTTAAACAAATATGAAAACACTTTCACCAGCCACAATGAATTTTATCCAAAGTAAAAGTGAAAAACAGTCAAAATAAGTTTAAGGTTAAAAGATGAAATTAGAGCAAAAATGGTACATTCTTCAGAAATTTCCTGTTTAAGTCATAGTTTTGAAGAAACTATTGTGATCAATCCAAGATGAATTTTGCAAAACTGAAGGAGGTTTATGTTCTTAAGAGGACAATATACAAAATTGTGTCTCACTTTTCTAACATCTATTATGGTTTTGGAAATATTAAACAATGTTGGAAAGCACTTTTTGCAGAAAATACCAGTTAAGTCATAATTTTGCAAAGAATATTGTGGTAAATAAAAAATACATCATACAAAACGGAAGGAGGTTTTTGTTCCTAAGTGACCCATATAAAAAAACCTATCTCTCTTTTTGTACAGTGATTTCATAATGAGAGATACATGCACATCTTTACAGGCTATTTTTCAGACTCTGTAAAACTCTGTTTTACACACATTTTTACAGAGACTATTGTGCATAGCTGGAGAGGAATTTTGGTAAAATGAAAGAATTTTATCTCACCAACATATTAATCCACAATAACCTCTTTCACTTTTTACATATCTATTACGGATTGATAAATACAAAGATATCATTGGACCCCAAGTTTGCAGAATTGTTGGAGCAGAATGCACAAAGAAAGGAAGCAGTTAGTGACTTGGATGCATCATCATCAACTAAGAGTTGGATCAAATTTGAATTATCCTCTTTGTTGATCACCTATCCATAAAAATAAGCCCAAATAGGTACATTAGTTGGATTTCTTCTTAAGTTCTATTTATGTAAAATAGTTGGAGATATTTGTGAACTAATCTTGATATTTTTTCGAAGATATTTTTAGTTTCAAATTTGTGTAAATACTTATTCACTAAGAAGTATTTTGGTGTTGAATTTTTTGAACTAGAGCTGTAACATTGAATATTTAGAATAAAGTGCTATTGGAGAAATTTTGTGGCTAAAACATGTGGAGAGCTATAAAAAGGGTCTTTCACCTCTAATTCTCCATTAATATGTCAGCTCAGGAGCGTTTGTCATTAAAGTGATAATCCGAGGCTATCATTTTTGAGGTAATGCTAGTAATCGATTATAGAAAAATACAAGAGTAAACGGATGCTTGCTTGTAACTAAATTACTTCAAAGAATAAATCACGCACTCAGAAAACTCAACAGCTTATCAGTCAAGGGTTCGGCAGTGATAACCCATCCCTTCAGAAACTGATGGAAAGGAAACTAGAGCATGGATCACAAGCCTGGGAGCTAGGCAGTGACTGCCACTACTCACTACAGCCTTAGATCATCTCTCACACCAAACCAACAACTGCAAGTAAATGGAACAACAAAGCGAATAAAGGATTGAACAACAATTCTGGAATGGAACAGCAAGTCTAAAATGGAACAACAATTAAATAACTAAGTCCCGCGGGTTGTAACCTATTAACTCAAATACTCTCTATGCAATCAAATAACATTCCTTCACTCCAAAGGCAATTCACACAAATCACACTAAAGGAACAACAACAACGATTAATGAATTATGGAATAGTACTGATGAATTAGAAACGCACACAACACAAACGTTTAATATAACAGCTCTGTAACATAACAGTAAGAACATGCAATAAACTCTTGAAAGGATTAATAACTTGATGCGGAGTCAACACACGATTTTATCTGCAAAAACTTCAATGATTCAATCTTTAACAGAGCATGTAATATGAACTTATAAAGCATATCAAATCACCAAATAATACTGATAAACAAACCACACAGAAGTAAAGCCGTAATGGTACAGAAGCAAGTGTCCTTCGGGGCCGGGCCCTTAGCCTCCAAGGATACACCGCTTGAAGTTAATCCAGTCGCAGAGATGAAATAATCACCAAACTTTCATTAATGCATCGGTCAAAAATACATGGAACCAGTTCTCAACGAAACTTAATAATCAAAGCTGATGTTTTACAGAAATTACATAAAACCGTATCCTTCATCTCTACATCTCTATCTTCAAGCTAACAGTGCTGTCTTTTTATATAAAGATGACGGCGGAGATGTCCAAGTAACAGGGTAAATAAAGCAACGATCCCTCAGGATCGAAGATCCTGAGGGATTCGCCAAACAGTTAACTCTTCATCCTGTCTTTTCTTTTGCGCTGAGCTGGTGTCTTCTCCTTCTTTTCCGAGCCGATTTGCTTTGATCTGTTTATCTTTGTTTGCGTTCGGTTCTCGTCCAGAGGGACAACAGTTATCTCGACTTTGTCCTTTCCTTTGGAACGACAATCCCTCGTTTTCTCCTTTTCCTGTATAGAAAATAACCATTATCAGTGGCTAAGTCTTGCATATCAATTCTCATGTGTTTTGTTATAGTTCCTTATTACTTTCGAAATTCATGACACAAAAAGGTTCACAAATTCTATTAAAAAGCCACTGAAATAATCATCAAAAGCATACCTTTTTAGTACTCCACACACCCCCCTGCTTACCTTGTTTCATGTCCTCATGAAAACATTGTAGTTGACATGCAAAGCAGTGAGAGAATATGCTGGAGAAGGAGTCTCATTCGGAGGCCTACAACCATGTTGAGTGATTAGATAGTCAAAGAACTGACCTGTTTGCCCTTCAGGCATATCATACAGGGCCTGGTATCCGGGTGCAGGGTGCCAAATAATTGGAGTGCGAAATCTATATCCTAACCAGGATGATCCTGCTTTCAGAATGGTCTCGCCATAGAGGTTCAAACGGTCGGCAGCTAACTCAAAGTTCTCATACTTAAATGGTTCTCTGAGCTGGATGTGTGGATCAGAGATTCGGTATCGAAATTTGGCTGCATTAATGGCCAAGTCTTTGATGGAAAGAAAATACTCTAAACTCTCTTGAATGAGTGCCTCATGCATGGGTCCTAATGTTTCAATGGCACCAGGAGCCTTTATAAGATATCTATGAGCTTTCCACAATTGTACTGGGTTCCTAGGCTCAGCCCTAACCCGTAAATCTAGACCATTTTCCTGACCCTGGAAAGTGTCATAGGCTTTGAGCCACTTAATCTGATTAACCCCGAATGAAATGAATGCTTGGAATTGGATGTCTCCAATGAAAGGGCCAGGTTTTAATTCAGTCTCCTGACTTAACACAAGGTCGTGCAAATAAAGTTCACACAACAATCTCTGGACTTTCACTCCATAATGTTTACAGCAGTCTATAAAGTCATTGATGGTATTAATTTGTATAGGGGTGCCTGCTTTAACAGCTTTGATTTTTAATTGTAAATACCGTTCTAATAAAAACAGAGCATAGTTTTTAGCAGGAGCCCTACATGCTAAAACATCATTGTATAAAGAACACAAGTCATTCATCTGTTTGATAACATTATTTAGTCTACTGGTTACCTGTGCAACTTCCTCTTGTTCCTTTTTCCAACCTTCAAAGGCCTGGCTTTTGGATTGACTGACGTCCCTTAGTTGCTGCTGTAACTCTTCATATTTTTCTCGGGAACCGTTTGCTCTCTAAGCTGTTCGGCTTCTTGCTGGGCTTGCTTCACCATCTTATGCAAGGTTTTCGTTTTCGGATCTTTTTTCCATAGGTCAGTGGAGGCCGGGAGTTTTACCTGAACTTTCTTATTATGCTGTTTGGAGTTCAGAACCCTTATTACCCTTGAGGGTGGTGCCTCTGTCTGAATTTGCTTGTCACTGATCCTTATATCATCCTTTTCTGTTTTAACGCGAACACCCGTCTGTTCCTCAGCATCATTTGGAACGGCAGCTGGATTCTCAGTAGGGTTTTGAACAACAGGCCGCTTGTTGGCCTTCTTTTTCCTCCCTCCGGTTTTTCTTACCTTCTGGTTCTTTTTCAGAATCCTAATTTGTTGTCTGAGCTGGGTTATCGTATTCAACAATTTATTCCGTTCCCTCCGCAACTTCTTAATTTCCAATGTTTCATTCGAAGGAACAGCAGTCTGTCTGCTACGGACTGGATCATGACTAGTTGCTAAATCTTCCTCTTGGGGTTCTTCCTCACTGCTCTGCTCTGGCTGTTCAGGGGTAGGAACCTCGACTGGTTCTGTCTCTTCCTGAGCAGATGCTGTCTCTGCTTCTACTTCCTCTAGAATTTCTTCTTGTGACCTGGGAACAGATTGTTCCCGTTCAGTATTTTCCTCCTCTTCATCATGAACAAGCATGTTTTCTTCTTGGGGTTTGTCGTGGGGGTCCTCTGAACTAGAAGGTTGACCATACTTACTCATATTGGCTAGGACTGCGGCCAAGTCATCATCTCTCAGTAGGTCTTGTAATGGGCTATCTTCCTGCTGTCCCATTTCTTCCTCCTGTTCAGTTTCTGCTTCTATTTCTGTTCCCGAAGGCTCGGCTGCTTCTTCTTCGGGTTGCTCATCTTCAATTATCACTGGTTGGCTGGTGCTTCCCTGGAGCTTTTCCAGTCTTCCTCGTATCCGAGCCAACCGGGCTGATTTTCTGGGCTTATCTATGCTTCCTCTCATCCGAGCTAACCGAGCTGATTTTCTGGGTTCCTCTGGTTGCTCGGGTGAATCAATGGCATGCTTGCGCTTTTCCGATTCTTGATGTATCTCTGGTTGTTCTGATGTACTAGCAACATGTTCTCTGCATTTTGCCGGACACTCCGGTGTGCTTATAGAATGTCTGCGTTTTGGGGATGGCTCTGTCAATCCCCCCTCAATCGTTGCAATCAGTTCTTCCCAGCTGCTCTGCTGCTGGGTGAGACCATAACTAACCACTAGTCGTATCAACCCATGGTGGCTAACGACTGACTCTATGTGCTGTGCCTTTTTTATACTTTGTGCAGCATCATGCAGTAAGGAGTTCAGGAGTGCAGGTAAATTTACAGAGCATCTCTGCTTTAAAACAGCTAAAAGTTTAAGATGTCGTGGTCTTACCACGTATTTCCTTCCTTCGCAGGTAATGTAACTCTGCACTGTTCTTGCTAGCTCCGTCCAAGGTTCTCCTAGGGTTGCTGGCAGAATACCCTTCCCCTTAATTGTCAGATTCTGGCCTTCGTCCTGGAACAGTTCCATGACCTTCTGTAATCGTTCCCTTTTTAATGTCCATACCGGTCCGGTGGCTGGTAGTCTTGAAACTTCTGCAATTATGGCATCAGTGACCGCTATCCGCTTCCCTCTTACTGTGGAGTGGTCATCTTGTAAATTCTGCAAAAATTCCATCGCTACTGTTTCATTGGACTCCTGTAGGCGATTGAAATAATTCAACCATCCTGCTCTTTCCAGGATCTCCCGGGCAGCAGCGGAGATCGTCAACTGTTGAGGCTCGCTTCGAATTGCCCTTCCTCCCATAGTTTCACTGCAGATTCTAAATGGAATGGCAACTACGTTTTCTGTTTGAAACACAGAGAGGGTGAAAATCACAAGGTTTCGAAAAAACACAGAGTATGCAACAGTGCAACAGAAAGAAACTTGTGACAAAAATAGAAATGCCATGCCGTTAAACCATGCCAAACCGTCGTATACTAGCTTTCCCGAATGGTAAGTTGACACGTAATACAGGGAATGATGAGGTGAACCTCCCCCCCCCGCAATGTGATAGGCTGTCCCAGCCGGCAAATAAAGGAGCGGCACCCGGTCTGCAATCAAGTCAGAAAGGAACAACATATGGAATTATGCTATGTTGAAAAGGACAACGAATTACCGAAATCGAGGCGGAGAATTGATCGCGTATTATATAAGAGGCTGCTGTGTTATGATTTGAGGCTGATGGATAGGGCATGTATCGTACTTGTCAATCTCAAGTGGTCATGGTCACTTCCGTTGCCATGATTGGTAATGATAAATATTCATGCGATGTATAAATTGGGAAATGACATATGATTAGTTCCTAGGAGATAAGAAACAAAAGAATATTAGTATCTTTACCCATTGGTGTAAGCAAGGTGACTTCAATACCATTAACAGTACTCTGCTGCCAACAGGTGTCCATAACCTTGGCAGAGTTGTTTTTTCACCCTCGGAACCATGATCCTTTGTGTATACTTAGGAATGTTGTTATGTCAAAATGTAGACCATTATGCTGGCTTGGTAACTAGTTAATCATAATGCCATTCACGAGGAAGGAGCGAAACGTGGACAAGCCGACTCGTGATGAGACCTCCTGTTCCAAGGTTCGTTTAGTTGATATACCTTTTGGACCATATCCCTGGTGTGGTGGCCATAATGGGAATGCCACTTCACTTCCATCCTCATGATCATGGTAGGCTGGCTCTCGATGAGACCCCCTATCCTGCATTTGACACTTCACATATCATGTTCACATATTTTTCTTTTTTATAGAATACTTTTCCTTATTTATACACAAAGGGTGGTTCAACACTCCTTAAGAGTAGGAATGGTGGAAGAAGTCTTATTATCTCAATAGGAAGATATAAACTCTTTGCTCTTATTCCCAAGTACTAATCAAAAAGTTTAAGGGAATCAGCATGATAAAGATAACCAATCAGGCAAAATTAGTAAAACCATGTCAACAAAAGGTAAGAAATAAGTATGTCCTTCCATTTGTCCTCTTACTAATGCAGAGCCTTATAGATATAGCGATTTATGGTTTGCAGATTTCGGTATGTTGTGATTTTATATTTTATTGCACAAATACATAGCTGTATCTTAAAGACTAGAAAGAAGACGGGCAAAAAGCATCCTCAATTTAGATCAGCAAAAGAATAAGCTGTTTCACAAGGAGAGCAGAAGTATGCGAGTGGTGTTCCTTTGAAAAAGAAACAACAACGGATGATAAAAAAAAAAACAGCAAAAATGCAAATGTCGTTCCTTTGGAAAAAAGGAACAACAAAAATAAAAATACTATAAAAACACTCAAAATTTCATTCCTTTGAAAAAAAAACAACAGCAATAAAAGAACGTTGTTTCTTTGAAGAAAAAGCACAGTGGTAACCAAAAGGAACAGCGGAAAATGCAACAATGTCGTTCCTTTGAAAAAGGAACAGCAGAGATCCCGAATGCTGTTCCTTTAGAAAAGGAACAACAAAACAAGCGAAACCAACAAAAACACGCATATGCTATTTTGAGAAGAGCAAAAATCGAACTTTATGAAAGAAAAGGAACAGCAAAAATGACAAGAAGATATTTAATTCAAACTTATGTACAAGAATCACTCAAAAAACAAGAATTTATGTACAAATTGCAAAAAAGAAATGAACCCTTAATGAATTACAGGTGAGGAAGATTTCTCTTCCTCTCCTAAGATCTCCATATCAGTGTCTCGGCGTAGCTGCTGGCAGAAGGATTCCCGAGTGAGTGGTTTACGATAGAGACGGACTCGGTGGCCATTTACTTTGAATGCATATCCAGAACCGTCAATGGTGATTAGAGTAAGGGTTCCGTTGTCATGCACCTTCTGGATTTTGTATGGTCCCAACCATCGAGTCTGAAGTTTTCCAGGGAAGTCCTGAAACCGAGAATCGTATAACAGAGCCCAGTCTCCCTCGTGGAAGACTTTGTTCTTGATGAGCGCATCATGCCATTTGGCTCGCTGCTGTTGAATTAATGTTGTATTTTGTAATGCAGAGAGCCTGACTTCGTCTAATTCATTGATCTGCTGCAGTCGATTGATTTGTGCCTCGCTTAGATCTAGGCCAACTTCCTGTGCTGTCCGTAATGTTTGGATTTCGAATTCTATGGGAAAAATGGGTTGTTTTCCAAACACTAATTGATAAGGTGAGTAACCGGTGGTGCTCCTCCATGTGTTTCTATAGGCCCAGAGTGCTTCAGGTAGTCGGGTAGCCCAATCACGCCTATGTGACGCAATGGTTTTCGTTAGGATTGATTCTATTATCTTATTGCTACTTTCTACCTGCCCATTCGCCCGTGGGTGATATGGAGTAGTGATCTTATGCTGGACATGATAATTGTTAAGTGTTGCAGCTAATTTATGCCCAACAAATTGTGGTCCTCCATCTGTAATTATTTCTCTGGGAAGGCCATAACGAACAAATAGATGGAACAAGAACTGTATGACAGAATCCTCTGTGGCTCTTGGCAATGCTTCTGCCTCAACCCATTTGGTGACATATTCTGTTGCCACCAAAATATATGTTTTCTGATTTGATGAAGGGTTGATGGGTCCAACGAAATCAAGAGCCCACCGCTCGAATGGTTCGATGACTAATTGTGGTTTCAGAGGCATCTCATCAGCTTGACCAGGTCGTCCTGCTCGCTGGCAGCTGTCACAGGCTTGGACAAACTTCTTTGCATCTTTGAAGATCGTAGGCCAGTAATATCCTGTCTGCAATACTTTATGTCCAGTTATACGCTCATCGAAGTGCCCCCCACACGGTCCATCGTGACAGGCTTTTAGGATGTCAAAGATTTCATCCTCTCTAACACATCGCCTGATATGCATGTCTGCTCCTGTGTGAAACAAATAGCCTCCAATCCACGAAAATCGAGAACTTTTCTGAATAATCTGTTTGCGCTCATTAGGAGTTAAATGTTTTGGTAATTTACCTACTGCGAGGTAGTTGGCAACATCAGCATACCAGGGTGTTTGAACGGCAACAGCAAACAGGTGCTCATCCGGAAATTGATCTTCAACTGCTGCTGCATCGCTTGATTTTGGTATTCTTGAAAGAAAATCGGCTACAGGGTTTTCTTTGCCAGGCCGGTCCTTGATTGTGATGTCGAATTCCTGCAATAAGATTAACCATCGAGTTACTCTGGAATTTATGACAGGCTTATTTGCTAAATATTTTATAGCAGAATGGTCTGTATACAAGATAACAGGATAGCCTGTAATATAATGTCTAAATTTATTGACAGCATGTATTACAACTAGGAATTATTTTTCAGTAACAGTGTAATTCAATTCAGCAGGGGATAAATTCTTGCTGATGTAATAGATGGCATATGGTTTTTTATCCTCTTCCTGCCCAAGGACTGCGCCAATGGCTGTATCTGAGGCATCAGATGATATCTGGAATGGTAGGTCCCAGTTTGGTCCTCGAAGGACTGGGGCTGTGGATACAAGATTCTTTAGATCCTCGAAAGCACGGTCACATTTGTCTGTCCAAAGAAAATCAACATTACCAGTTAGTGCATATAAAGGAGCAGCAATGTGCGAATAATGCTCTATAAATCGTCTATAATAACCGGAAAATCCAAGAAAGTTGCGTACCTCTGTTTGAGTAGTAGGAGTGGGAATAAGCAAAAGTATTTGGATTTTGGCCGGGTCTACCTGAATGCCGGCTGCTGAGACATAGTGTCCTAGGATAAGTCCTTCAGTCATCATCAAGAAACATTTTTCGTTGCTTAAGAAAAGCCTGGTAACAATGCAGCGTTGTAGGAATTTTTCTAGGGTGTCTAGAGCTGGATCAAAATCATCTCCATATGGTGTAAAGTCATCCATGTAAACTTCAAGTCCATCATTGATTAAATCTGCAAAAATACTAAGGATAGCCCTCTGAAATGTGGCAGGAGCATTACATAGGCCAAAAGGTAAAACTCGATAGGCAAATGTTCCCCAAGGGCAAGTAAAGGTAGTTTTATCCTGGTCTTCAGGGGCAATCTGAATCTGATTGTATCCACTGAAGCCATCCAGGAAAGAAAAGAACTTCTTCCCTGCTAAAGTATCCAATACTTGATCTATGAAAGGAAGAGGAAAATGATCCTTCTGTGTTGCCTTGTTTAGTTCCCTATAATCCACACAAATTCTCCATTTCCCGTTCTTTTTTGGTACCACCACAAGCGGAGAGACCCATTTACTATCAGAAATAGGGTAGATAAAATTCACATCTAAACGCTTCTGAAGTTCAGTTTTTACGACATCTTTTAGATGGGATTAAGTCTCCTTTGCGGCTGACGCACAGGTCTGGCATCTTTTTCTATATAAATGTGTGTACATAATTGGGGATCGATTCCTTTCATATCAGGGTAGTCCCATGCAAATGCTTCTTGATATTTTGTTAACAGATGGATGAGCTTTGTTTCTTGTTCAGGTGTGAGATTAGCATTGATGTTTAAAGTTTTCCCCGGTGCAATTTCCACAGTTTTACTATTTGCAACAGAAGTAACAGGTATCGTTTGGTCATGAATATCTTTCAGGGGATCTTCTTCCAATTCATTATCAAATTCTGCTTCTATCATGTGACACTGTGTGCGAGGTTCAGTTTGAGTAATGAAATTATTAATGGCATCGTCTTCTGTTTGATCTTTGAAATCGAGTGCCTCTTGTATAGTTAATGGAGATCTGATGTTATCGGTAAGGTATGATACAGGGTGTTTATTAGTTTTAATCATTGTGACACTTGGCTGCGCTGGAGGATATAGAACTAAATTTTTGCTATTCGGTCCTCTGGTTATGGTCATGTTTCCCTGCCGACAGCCAATGTAGGCATCGGCAGTGGCAAGCCAAGGCCTACCTAAAATTAGCGGATGTCCATCAAGTCGGGTTTTTGGATTAATTATCAGAAAATCGGTTGGATACTCCCAGGATTCTACAGAGACCATGACATCATGTAGAGTACCCTCTGGTCTAACCACAGATCGATCAGCCAATTCCAACAGAGTGGAGGTGGGTTCTACAGATGTAATGCCGAGCTTTTGGCAAGTTGTGGTCGTTAAAATATTAATTGCATACCCTAGATCAACTAAGGCATTAGATAGGGTCTGACCATAAATTTGAACAGTTATAATTGGGTTCCCGGGGTCTTCATATTTAAGGGGTGTTTCTCTTCCAGACAATAGATCAGATAAAGTACCGACTACTTGGACTCTTGGATTATTTGTTATATTCCTCCTTGGTTTCTTTATGCACAATTCTTTGATAGTTTTGCGTATATGGGAATGTCTTGAATGGCTTGGAGGAATGGAATTTTTATGTACAGATTTTGTAATTCTCCCAGAATGTCAAAGTCAGGATATTGTATGGATCGAGGTATGGCTAATCGTTCTGGGAACGGAGGAGAGGATGTGGTTGCTTGATTATGAGTTTGTTGCTTATTTACATCCTCTTGTTGTGACTGATGTTCTCTGGGTAACTGATCTTCAATATGAACCGTTTTATCTCCCTCAGTTTCAATTATACGTCGAGATCTTAACTGAAGGTCATTGCACTCCCTCAGGTCAGGTCCTATTTCTGGTGTTTCTATGATTTGAATAGATTGGACCTGTCTGTTATTTGGATTGGGATCGGGTTGGGCTGGGAGTTGCGGTCTCAGGTTAGACTGGGGATTTTGTTGTAAGGCTGGCAGAGTAGGTTGAGGGAGCGGAATAGTTCCAACTGGGTGGTACATCGGTCTTTGCCAGCTTGTCTGCCAGGGTGAACTTTGTGAAGTAGAGGGAGTCCATTGTGAAGGATATGGGCCATTTTGCCAATATGGTGGAGTATAAGGGAAATTTGGCCAACCAGTTTGGCTTGTTTGATTCAGCCATGGATTTGGAGAAGGAAATGATTGTGGTGACCAGTTTGTAAGTGGGGTTTGAGATTGATTTTGCCACATACCATATTGTTGAGCATTATACTGTGGGTTTTGAAAGAAAGAGGTTGGGTCCGGAAACATACCAGGTTGTCTCGGCTGCCACTGGCAGCGCTGGTTGATCGAATTCACCGATTCTGGTTCTTCTTCTGCTTCCTTATATACCGCTTTCAATCCAGAAAGTGAGGGGCAGCTCTCCGTAAGGTGATCTTTTGTACAGATGGCGCATGTTTGGACTTTATCCAATGGACACTCCTTGTGGCTATGTTTTTTTCTGCATCGGGGGCAGAAGATTTCCAAATTCTGTTCTGCCTCCAGCTGCTTCTGTTTAGCCTGTACAATATCAAGTTTTGTAGTTAGTGTCCCCATAATATCAGTTTTAAAATTTTCTAATAAATTTCCAATTTCTGCACGTGTTACTCCTTCTGCTGATACTTTGTTATCTCTTGCAAACCGATCATATTCTGTCGGTTTTATTCTTGTGCTGCCTCTCGAACTCCTGATACACAAATCAATAATGTCAGCAAAAATCTCTTGATAAATATCCCCTTTTCCCATAATGTTTAATGTTTCAATCCATTGTTCCTTCATACCCCTCATTAATGCAGTTTTTAACACATTATCAGGTAAAGGTAGCGATGCATAAGGAGATCTTTGTAGGTTGTACTGAAAACGTTCCACATACTCTTCTAGTGTTTCATTTGGTCCGGCTGACATTTGAAATATTTCGTCTTTTAATTCTCTAGACCTACAATAATCCTGATATTTTTTTAAGAAGGATTCTTTCATTTGATCCCAATTGTTGATAACCCCGCCACCTAGCCCCATAAACCATCTTAAAGCAGCCCCTTTTAATGTAGAGGGAAATAATTTCAATTTTTTGGGATCGGTGGTGTAATCGTACCCCCTACATAACACATCGAATTCGAATAAGAATGCATCCGGATCTTCTGATGTGAGTCCATGGAATGTAGGGATATGCTGAAGAGGGATAGCTTTCATGGGTGCATTTGCTGCAGAATCCACTATAGGGTATTGTAATGTAGAGGTTTGAGTATTTGGCTGGTTTTGAGCATTTGGTTGGTTTTGAGCCATGGAATCGAATATATGCCAATAACCTTCTGGGATATCTAGGAGGGTATTCCTAGGTTGAGTGGGAACGGTTTTGACAGGGATCTTTTTAACAACGCTTCCTTTATCTGGAATAATGGGAATACCAGGTGTCCGAGGAGATTGAATTCCTTCAACAATGACTTTCGCAGCACTCCCCTTATCTGGGCTATCTAATGGCTGATTTGTCTCACTAGGGGATTTTGGTTCCTTGGTTTCCCCTGTTTCTCCTTCTCCCTCACAAAAGTTGCTAGAGTTCCCTTCCTGCAATAATTCTGGAGTAGAATTTTCAACTTCTTGAAAGTCCTGCTCTTCAGTTTGACTATGCACCTCAGCGCAGGCTACAGATGGTGATCCTGTGGCCCGAAGGGAACTAGTAGGTGGTTTAGAAATGTTTTTCTTGAGGCCTACTGATGGCTGAGATTCTGTTTTCTTATAGATTTCGTCTATGAAGGTCGTTCGGCCAAGGGTCACCGGCCCCTTAGCTTTTTCAGGTTTGGATGGGGGTTTGATATTCTTTTCTGGTCTTTTCTGCTTAGTCATGCACTCAAAAAAAAAATGAACTACCAACTTCTATTCAAACAAAGCAAAAACAAATCTGTTAGGAAAGCGAATAGTGGAGCAGGTCTTTTACATGCTCCGCACGTAGGTTCTTACCTTCCGTTTTTAGGATCCAACTCCTCCCTAGCAGGCTCGTACACTACTCTGAAAAAGACAAATGGCTACACTCTTTCCCCGGCAACGGCGCAAAAATGTAGAGCTATAAAAAGGGTCTCTTTCACCTCTAATTACCTCACATTAATATGTCAATCCGGGAGCGTTTTGTTATTACAAAGAGTGACTCAATCCGAGGCTATCATTTGTCAGAGTAATGATAGTAGTACAGTGCATAAGAAATACAAGAGTAAACGGATGCTTTCTTGTAACTAAATTACTTCAAAGAATAAATCACGCACTCAGAAAACTCAACAGCTTATCAGTCAAGGGTTCGGCAGTGATAACCCATCCCTTCGGAAACTGATAGAAAGGAAACTAGAGCATGGATCACAAGCCTGGGAGCTAGACAGTGACTGCCACTACTCACTACAGCCTTAGATCATCTCTCACACCAAACCAACAACTGCAAGTAAATGGAACAGCAAAGCGAATAAAGGATTGAACAACAATTCTGGAATGGAACAGCAAGTCTAAAATGGAACAGCAATTAAATAACTAAGTCCCGCGGGTTGTAACCTATTAACTCAAATACTCTCTATGCAATCAAATAACATTCCTTCACTCCAAAGGAAATTCACACAAATCACACTAAAGGAACAACAACAACGATTAATGAATTATGGAATAGTACTGATGAATTAGAAACGCACACAACACGAACGTTTAATATAATAGCTCTGTAACATAACAGTAAGAACATGCAATGAACTCTTGAAAGGATTAATAACTTGATGCGGAGTCAACACACGATTTTATCTGCAAAAACTTCAATGATTCAATCTTTAACAGAGCATGTAATATGAACTTATAAAGCATATCAAATCACCAAATAATACTGATAAACAAACCACACAGAAATAAAGCCGTAATGGTACAGAAGCAATTGTCCTTCGGGGCCGGGCCCTTAGCCTCCAAGGATACACCGCTTGAAGTTAATCCAGTCGCAGAGATGAAATAATCACCAAACTTTCATTAATGCATCGGTCAAAAATACATTGAACCAGTTCTCAACGAAACTTAATAATCAAAGCTGATGTTTTTACAAAAATTACATAAAAGCGTATCCTTCATCTCTACATCTCCCCCCCCAAGCTAATAGTGCTGTCTTTTTATATAAAGACGACGGCGGAGATGTCCAAGTGACAAGGTAAATAAAGCAGCGATCCCTCAGGATCGAAGATCCTGAGGGATTCGCCAAACAGTTAACTCTTCATCCTGTCTTTTCTTTTGCGCTGAGCTGGTGTCTTCTCCTTCTTTTCCGAGCCGATTTGCTTTGATCTGTTTATCTTTTTTTGCGTTCGGTTCTCGTCCAGAGGGACAGCAGTTATCTCAACTTTGTCCTTTCCTTTGGAACGGCAATCCCTCGTTTTCTCCTTTTCCTGTATAGAAAATAACCATTATCAGTGGCTAAGTCTTGCATATCAATTCTCATGTGTTTTGTTATAGTTCCTTATTACTTTCCAAATTCATGACACAATCGGATGAGGAATTGAAGCTGAAGACTTTATGTGATTCATGTGTCACTACTGAGATCAATAAGTCATCTTTCCCTTGTTTTAAAGTCTTATATCTCTTTATTATAATATTGTGTTTCATTTCTGAATAAATAATGAAAGGAATAAATCGGTTACTTATGTAATATGATTTAATCATTTGTTATTCTAAATGTTTTCTTCTAAACTGTTTTAAACCTGCGGAATTTTACACTTGTCTGCTAGTTTAAACATTTTGGTTATTTAATAAAGAATTCTTAATTGCTCTTTGTTAATAATCACTCAATTTTCCCTCTTATGAATGTGTTGAAATATTCTTAATTGCCTTTCATCCATTTTAAATCCATTCCATTCACTTTAAATCTAAAATTGTTCTCTGTTTGATTATCTTGCCCTGTAAAACCATCTTTTGTCTAGAAACTTAATCCAGTGAAGCCATCTTTTTGACTCCATAGCCCAATGGCCTGAACTACTCAATATTTCCCTCAGCTATCAAATTCCACCACCCAAATTCAAACAAAACCCCTGAACGTTATAACTAGCCTAATATCTTCTAAAAACAAAGCTAAATTATACAGAGAGAGCCCTCTCTGGGTACAGATTGGCTAGATTCTATACCTAAAAGATTGGTTTGTGGTTACCTCAAACCCCTTTCCTCTTCCAACAACTTCAAGGAAAATCTGAGTGATAACATAGTGGCGACTCTGCTGGGGACCTGAAAATTTTTATTGTTACTATTTTTTACTTTATAAACTATAGACGGAGCCCGAAGTTAGCCAGGTAAGCCTTTGAACTGCTTTTGCTCTGCAATTGCAAAAGTAAATAAATGCTGCTTCAGTCTATCTCTGGTCTAGTTTATGGATTGAACATCTGGTTTCAAATACTTGATCAGTTCCTCTTGTCAAATAAGTCTTTAAGAAAGTTTAAATCTCATATCTAAAGCCTCTTAAAGAAATCATAGAAGTTGTTTTAAAAATTCATAAAAAAACAAAATAATCATAAAATACTCAAAATTTGGTTTCCTAAAGAACTAACTTTTTCTTCAGAATTGTTTTACAGGTTTAGATCTGATCTATGATGGTGGACAGGGATCAGACACACAAAGGTTAAAATCATCCACCTGGCGACTCCAAATCAATTTCAAAATCAAGACTCCACTGGAGGAATGAACCTCAAAGGACAATATGGAAAGATCATGCTTTCAACTTGGATCTTAATCCAAGACATTATGTTCTTTCTCATTAAGAAATTTTTTCAATGTATATTGTATTTTATAGAAGATCTTAGATTATTTTTTAGTTATTTTCCTTTGAAGATTGTAAGTAATAATTCTCCTAATCTCTTTGAGCGGCTTTCTTATGAATCTAATGATGATCATTTTCCAATTAAGAAGCCTCAAATAATCAAGACTGATCTTACAATCCCTGTACATATCCCTATGCCATATAAAGTTCGAGATAGATATAAGCCCCTTATTTTACCTTCTATACTTCATGATTTTCCTAAAAATAACTACAAGTATCTTCCTAGATTTGATGGAGAGAATGGTATCACTGCCCAAAAACATATTCAAGGTTTTGAGAATTATTTGGATTCATTTGAGATTGATGAAGATGATGTTAAAATCAGACTTTTTGCTCTTTCTTTGCAAAATAGAATAAAGAATTGGTTCAAAAATCTGCCTAATGCTAGCATCTCAAATTTCCAGCAGTTTATCAAAATTTTCCTTGATAGATGGATAATCAAAGTTAATCATTTTGTGATCATGGAAGAATATAATCAATTAAAAAAACATTCAAATGAAACGATACAACAATTTTCTGACAGATTTAATCAAGTTTATTATTCAATGCCAGAAAATATTAGACCTCCTCATGATTCAGCTCTCTTGCATTATCCAAGTGCCTTTGATTCAGAAATAGAATTTCGGTTAAGAGAAAGAAATCCAAAAACACTTGTACATATGCAGAACATTGCAGTTGATGTGGAAGTTAATCTCCAAATCAAACAGGAAAAGTTGAAAGTAAAAGAAGAGGAAAGGAAAAACATTGCAGAGGTAAAACTCAACCTTTTGGTAAGAAAACTAGATGAAATAACACAGGAGATCACTATGAAAGAATAATTTTTTATTCAAAATCACCATGAAGAAATAGAAGAGGTTGATAGCCATGAAAAAATTCCTCTTAATTCAAATTATCATAGATCAGAAAATGAATTTACAAATCAATATGAGGAAGAGGAATTTGTTGATCTAATGTGTATGTTTGATGACATTCCTTCTTTTGATTATTTTCCTAAGTATGATCATTATGATGATAGTTATGTTCTCCAAACTCAAGCTAACTTTACAGAGCAATCAGAAGCTAGTTTGTGGGATGAAGAAACTCAGTTTCAGCAGATTGAAGACAGTGATCAACTAATACAGATAAACCATGAGAGTGAGGAAGAAAAAGTAGAAAATGTGGAAATAAGTGAAGGTTCTTTACCTCTTTGTTTTGCTTCATTTCAGTTCATTAGAGACAACTATCATGCCATCAATAATCAACAATCTTTAGGAATTGTGATTGACAACAAAGAAGATAATGAAACTATTGATCAAGATTTTTCAGTTTCACAATTGCAGTTATCAGTTCCCATTGAAATAAATGATCAAATGACACAAGAAATTTCCATACCACTATTTTTTGAATCATTTCAATGTTTAAAGGAAATGTGGTATAACATATTTAATGAAAAGGATGAGAAACTTGGTGAAGTTTATGAAGTCTCATGGAAACCTATATGTTATAGGTTGCAGCCATTTTCCCAAGTTTTTCAGGATCCAATAGCAGATATGTTGAATATTGAAGGCATTCAAAGCATTCCTCTATTAACTAACTATGATTTTCAGAATCAAGATGATAAAGGATTCAACACTCAAACATTACAATTAGTAGGAATATCATCACAAATCTTATCTGAAAGTTTACAGGGAGATAAAGATGAAAATAACATTTCATATTCATGGTATGGAGGCCATCCAGAACAGATGTACAGTTGTTCAGATCAGTTAAACATTAGTGTATATATTTTGGAAGATCCTTTTGTACATTTTCTAGAGTCAACAAAGGAAATCAAGTGTTTCCTTATCCTCTCATTTGTTGACAAGTTTCTAATAGGTTGCAGAAGTACAATTTTGATAATCAACAAGAAAATGCAACAAAATTTATCAAAGTACATAATGCTTGAATGGTTGCATTGGCTATTTCATTTTACCTAACTAGCAGTTGAACAGTAGATTGAGTAGGTAGATGAGTGCTAATAAGCTCATAATTTTGAGCATTTTTTTTAGTTTTCAATTTTCAGCTAGTTTTTCATTAAGTTGGTTTGAAAATTTTTGTGTGTTGTTTTAGTTTCAGATCAGATTTCAGGTTGCAGAAAAAGGACTATATTCAATTCAAGATTTCCAGCCACAGTAAATGCATGTTTGGGATTGGACCAAGGTAGAAGATTTCCAACTGGGAAACAAAGTTTTAAGTTTTGAGTGGATAGTAACTTACTGGAGTTGAAGCCTGAGGAGAAGGCCCTAAGCTTCAGAAGTATTACTGTCATACATACAATAAAGCAACAAGTAGAAGAAGATTCCATGGTTCAGCCAAAATCATTTTGAGGCTAACTGACCTGCTGTTCTTGACTTTTCACCAGGAAAAGCCATCCCCAAGTGGAGCCAGTGTTAGACTCCTATACCAATAGGTGTCATATTTCATGATTGAATTGATGAGCTATGTAATATGTTCATACCTTTTCTTGTTGCAAAGGTTTTCCATATTTTCAAAAAATCAAAAAATTTAAAAAATGTAAAGAGGGTATACCCTAAAAGAAAAATCAAAGGGTGAAAAGAATAAAAATTGGCCAAAAAAGTGAAAGAAATGAACCCCACCAAAAGAAAGGCCAAGGAAAGTGTGCAGGGCTAAATGCCACTACTTTTTGCTCTGATGTAATAAACAAATTGTGTGCAACTTGTATTCTATGCCACAATTTATGAACAGTCAAATAGTTTAAGCTTGGCTAGTTCATCTTTCAATTTCATGTTTTAGAGATAGAGAATAAAATCTGACCAAACTGTTTAATCTTGGCAGATAAGTAGATAGGTAGAGTGAATAAAAGGAGCTCAACAGTTTAATCTGAGCCCTTGGATGTAATAAGGTTAGAATTAGATAGATTTTCATATGTAAAAGAAAAAAAGTATGATAAGGGTTTGCTAGTCTAAGTGCACCCTAATAAAGAAGAAAAAATGGTAGGGTAAAGTAGATAGGGTAGGTAGATGATGTTGCAGAATTACATGTGATGAATGATGGCTTTAGATGTGGTAAATCTTTTACTTTCATCACAAGTGCATAGGTAGACAATACATTGAAGAATTTCAAGCAATGCAAAGTCAGATTATTAACTTCCCTTCTCATATTTTCCCTAAAAATTTCACTAATTTCCCCTAAGTACTAGGCATTTAATATTAGAGGGGCTCAAGGCATTTCCTTGACTTTTGGAGGGACCGGACCCTCAGCCCAATAATTGGAAAATCCTAAGTACTTAAAATCATTTATCATAACATTCATTCACCTCTAAAAAATCTTTTCCTAAGTAAAATTCCATTTTACTTAGGAAAAATAATGTAATATTTCACATAAAAACCCTCCTCATAAAATCATAAGTTAAAAACATTAACCTAATGTTTACACTTAGCGCTTTTTTCATTTTTTCATATTAACTTCTAATTTTATTATTTAAATCCTTGTAAATTCCCCTTTTCCCGTATTATTTTAATAATAAAATTCCCAAATAATAATATCCCGCCCCTTTGGTTGAAAAATAACCATATTAATGTATTAATCATGATTAATTAGTCAAATCTTTGATTAATCATGAGCGCATTTCTCCGCCATATCAATAAGGGTTAATTAATCCTCATGATTAATTAATAACTTGAATCCGCCAATCAAATCACCCCCGATGCGATTAATTCAAAATAAATTACATTAGGCCTGCTCGTTATCTTTCCGTCATCTCGTAACCCCGACCACCGTTCGATCAACAGATCTCAGATCTACGGTTGATATCAATATCGCTAGCCATCCTCGTCCGAACGATAACGCGCGATGGCCAAGCGGTTTTCTGAATAGTACTGCGCCACGCATCGTTCATCGTATGGAATCGCTCGCCCTCCGCCCAAAACCACCTTTCCCCAAAAGCGGTGCGATCGCGTACCGCTTACCGCCTCCCACTAACGACAAAACTTCACATCGTCAAGTCAGCGCCATCTGTCCACTGTTCATTCAAAGCTTACCCGCCAATATCAACCGTTTACCCGTTTAAACACAAACACCCTAGTGTTGCTCATTTTCACCTGATTGTGCAGTAAAACCCTTTGTAACCCAGCTGCGCCACCTGAAGCCTCTGTTAACCAATTCAAGCATGGTTTACCTCCCAAAAATCATTCTAGATTCACTCCACAGACCTCTCAACATCAAATGAAACCTTTTCGACCTCCCCTGCAAACCAATGCTTTCTTAACAATTTGTTTTGTTTTACAAGTGATCAGAAGACCACATCCTTGGATAAACAGTCTTAATACTAGTCATAAGACTTGTTTACTCCAAGATTTTTATCAAATCTATTCAAACAGAGATGGAAGATAAAACATACAGTTGAAAGACAAGCAAAGGAAACAGGATATTAAACGATTTACTGTTGAAACAGACAGTAAAAACCTAAACTACACATTGAAGGTAAAAGGACACAGTAAAGAACAGTCAAAGAGTATTAGGATTAAAGAGTATCAGATTGAATACAAATTCAAGTAAATCAGCTAGCATGAAGATAAACAACAGGGAAGACAGTTACAAAACAGAACATACAAGTTCATGACAAAGTGAAGACAGATAAAAAATAGAGCGGTAAAAAGTAAAAAGTAAATAGTAAACAGTGAAAGTAAACATGAAGATATTAAGAGTTAAACAAAGATGAAAACACTTTCACCAGCCACAATGAATTTTATCCAAAGTAAAAGTGAAAAACAGTCAAACGAAGTTTAAGGTTAAAAGATGAAATTAGAGCAAAAATGGTACATTCTTCAAAAATTTCTTGTTTAAGTCATGGTTTTGCAGAAACTATTGTGATCAATACAAGATGAATTTTGCAACACTGAAGGCGGTTTATGTTCTTAAGAGGACAATATACAAAAACCTCTCTCACTTTTCTAACATCTATTATGGTTTTGGAAATATTAAACAATGTTGGAAAGAACTTTTTGCAGAAAATTCCAGTTAAGTCATCATTTTGCAAAGAATATTGTGGCCAATCCGAAATATATCATACAAAAATGAAGGAGGTTTTTGTTCCTAAGAGACATATCTACAAAACCCTATCTCACTTTTGGCACAGTGATTTCAGAATGAGAGATACATGCACATCTTTACAGGATATTTTTCAGACTCTGAAAACTCTGTTTTATACATATTTTTACAGAGCCTATTCTGCACAGCTGGAGAGGAATTTTAGGAAACTGAAAGAGGGTTATCTCACCAACATATTAATCCAAAATAACCTCTATCACTTGTTACATATATATTACGGATTGAGAAATAAAAAGATATCATTGGACCCCAAGTTTGCATAATTGTTGGAGCAGAATGCACAAAGAAAGGAAGCAGTTAGTGACTTGGATGCCTCATCATCAACTAAGAGTTGGATCAAATTCGAATTATCCTCTTTGTCATCACCTATCCATAATAAATAGTGCCAAATAGATGCATTAGTTTGAGTGTCCTTTACTTAAGTTCTATTTATGTAAAATAGTTGGAGAGATTTGTGAACTAATCTTGATATTTTTTCAAGATATTTTAGTTTAGAATTTGTATAAATACTTCACTCTTGGAAGTATTTTGGTGTGGATTTTTTAGACTCTGCTGTAACATTGACTATTTGGAATAAAGTGCTATTGGAGAAATTTTTTGTGGCTAAGCTGGATGATGAATTGAAGCGAAAGACTTTTTACAGGATTCATGTGTCAGACTACGGATCAATAAGTCATCTTTCCCTTGTGTTTTAAAGTCTTTATATCTGTTTATTATATCATTGTGTTTCATTTCTGAATGACTAATGAAAAGGAATAAATCAGAAGGTACTTAAGTGTAATCTTATTTCAATCATTGTTATTCTAAATGTTTTCTTCTAAACTGGTTTTAAACAGTGAATTCTTAATTGCTCCTGTTTTTCTAGTTTAAACATTTTGGTTATTTAATAAAGAATTCTTAATTGCTCTTTTTTAATAATCACTCAATTTTCCCTCTTATGAACATGTTGAAAGATTCTTAATTTCCTTTCATCCATTTTAAATCCATTCCATTCTTGCCCCGTAAAACCATCTTTTGTCTAGAAATTTAATCCAAGGAAGCCATCTTTTGACTCAGGCCCAATGGACTAAACTTCTCTCAATCTTGCCCTCTTGGTATTGAACACCACCCAAATTCAAAAAAACCCCGAACTTTATAACTAGCCTAATATCTTCTAAAACAAAGCTAAATTTTATAGAGAGATTCCTCTCGGTGCCGTGATTGGCTAGACTGCACTAAAAGATTGGTTTGTGGTTACTCCTGACCCTTTCCTCTTCCAAAAACTTCAAGGAAAATATGAGTATAACAACCTTTACTCTTTCCAACAACTTCAAGGAAAATCTGAGTGATAACAACATCCATGCTTCCGTCTGCCCTGAGTCATAGATCTGTAAGTAACTTTTTAGCCACTTTATCATCATCTCCATCCATCCATCCAACTATGGTTTATGACTCATATCATGCACCAGCTCAGTATCGACCCAATGGAGAAGCTCCCACCAGAAACTGCTCATACAATAATAGTCCCCATCACTATCTATGGCCTTTGGAAGAACATGAAGCATGAAGACATCCCGGAAAGATAATTCAGTCACGGGTGAAGATATGTACTGTGTGAAAATTTTGAATCAATGTGCATACCTCAACAACAGATCAATGTCGACAATACAATCCTTAACAATCTGTTGACAATCTTTGCACTCCATGATATGTCGAAGTGCATCCTCCTTGAGGTCTCTCCATGAGAACCTCTGATCGATGGCCTGGCAGAACCTATAAGGTTTTGAATATGCTACATGTAGAAACTTCTCTTTGAGCTGTGAGGTACTCATCAAGAAGGCTTTTTCCTGATAATGGAAGATGATATCCATTACATGATGTCTACCATCTATCATATTCCCATTCATTTCTTCATAACTGAAGTGGTCATCAGAATGCTCAAATAATAACTGAGCCCTCAAATCATAACTAGAAACACTACTAATCTCCATGATAGTGCATCTACTGTCATATGGCCCTCTCCATACACAATGCTGAACTCATAGTCCTGCATTGTATTGTTCCACTGTTGTTGCCTCTTCTGTAGTTGTTGATCCTCCTTGAAAAGATGCCGGAGACTATGGTGTTTGGTCTTCCCCTGAAATCTACTACCAATAAAAAACTGCCAGAATTTTACCAATGCATGTGTAATGGCCCATATCTCTTTTTCATAAATAGAATACGACAACTCATGTGACAGTAACTTCTAGTTCTTGAAAGCTATTGTATAGCTTCCCTACATTAGGACTGTGCTAATCCCATCCTCATAAACTCCACACTCCAACACAAGGTATTGTGTGTAGCTCAACAATGTAAAACTATGAAAGCTATACATCTTCTCCTTGAACCAATTAAGGGTCCTCTATGCAGTGATAGTCTTCTGCTCGAAATCATAAATTTGCTCTAATCCTTGGTCATGAAATTACCCTGATGGAATGACCCTAAAAATCTCAAGATGATGTGATGAAACAATCTGGGGTGGAAATTTTTGCATACCTTGGATCAACTGATGCTTGGGAACATCTTGCAAAGCTACAAGAGTTCATCCAGCCGGTTCAATTTATTCTCCAACTGCTGGTGATGGTGATGGTTGCTCCTTTACTACTACACCAGCACTCGTATCTACTTCCTCTTCCTCATGCGCTTCCTGAATCATGACTTGGACTCTCAAATTTGAATTCTCATGTCCATCTTGCAAAGTTGCAAGTGCTCCTCCCACTGATGCAAGTACCTCTACTGCAACATATGGTGGTGGTAGTTACTCTTCTCCCATAGTATCAGTACTGACATCTTCTTTTTGCTCCTCATCAATTTTGGAAAATGTCTCAATGTAAAGTTGCTCTAGTTTTATTCTATCAAACCTATTTACCAATATTTGAGTGAACTCTACATACATAGTCACTTGCATTTTTTAATCTGCCGAACCAGCAGTCATTTTCTTCCCCCTCAAGGTGCAGAGCTGCAATATTAATGGATTCCTTTTCTGATACTAGGTGTAGTTGGAATAAATCATCTAACTTGTCCATCCAAGCCTTTGTGGTACTTTTGGATGACCCATCGAATATAGGTAGAAAGAATCTATTATGCATAAGCCCTCTTCTTCTATTATTGTTGTGGGGTCTCCGGTTCTCTTTAATTTGGAAAACCTGTTGGAAAGTCAAATTCTATTTGAATTCTCTAGATTGAAATTTGTACTCTGCAAGATAATCACTCAGGGTCTCATGCTCCAAATATCCTCCATCTCCATGCCATTCATTTCCTTCTCCAAGGAAAGTGGGCATAGTAGGGCGTTGTGGAACTTTCTGCACCGCCGGTTGCTTATATTGTTGATAGGAAGTGCTTGGACCTTCTCCATTCTGAAACTCTCTTGAGGTTTCCATTTTCCTTTCCCTTCTCATTTCCTTGATCTCCATGGTGAGATCCTACATAGGTTTGAAGAGAAGTGTGGCAATACTCAATGATTCCTCCATTCAAGACTTCTTCTTTTTCTGTTGATGTCATGAAATGCCCACAAGCTGAGCCAAATGTCATGCTATAATACCACTTTAATATCCCAAAATGGGAAAGACAGGAATATAGAACATTTATAACATTTAAATCAAGGAAATAACAAAAATTTAAGCACACAACTGTAAAACACTGGAAATACTAGAATATAACATCAAGACATTAAAACATTAGTAGAAAAAACTAATCCATATCATTATGTATCAATAGCAATGTAAGTACACAATGCTCCAAAAGGAATGCACTCAAGCCACAAAATGTTTGAAATACAGTAACGAAACTTAGCACTGGAAAGTATAAACTATTGCTACTAGACACTATTGCTGCTAGGAAGAAGATATATGTGCAAGAGGTTGTTGGAGAACTCAGAAATATCTGAGATTTTAAAAATGGATTCTACTCGAAAAGCCCAGAAATGGTTTGACCATATTTTGAGTTTGATATTTCGGTCTTTTTTGGGTTGAACACTACACCCCTGCTGGCTGAGTTATGCACCCCCTGGATAAAATTGCTAGTATAGGAATGAAATAATGATCTATTGTCTCTAATAGCACCCACTCATCTCACTAAATGAAGGGCTTCTCCCTTCTCCCAATTCACAAGCTCAAAACATGAGATCTAGCTCCTCCACTGAATATGCAATTGTTGCATGCACAACTGCTAAGAAATACTATGCTGTCTAGGAGGGTTGATGATGTAGCATGCTAATATATAATACAATGTTGATCCCAGGCTACTGAATTGATCCCTGGAGTGAAGGATTAATCCCTCACAGGATCCCAAGTTGAGTTTCTTGGAACTTCCTCTTCTCCTCAAACCCTCACTGCAGAATTACGCAATTCCTGTAGGAAATTTTTCTACATAGGAGAATTATATGGATGGCTTGATTCCATATATGAAAATGAAAGTCCCATGATACTGCAATTGATCAATAGTGTGAAGGGCTAATCCCTACACAAGTTTCTTAGATGAAGTATCGAGAACAACCTTCCAACTCTCAAACACAAGTTTAGGAATGCATAATTATGATATTTGGAAGTGTATATGAGAGTGGTTGAAAGTGGCATTGATTGTCAGATGATGAATGCTGTCAAATAAAACCTTCCTAGATTAGGCACTCGAAGTCCCCCATAGGTAAGGGTGGGATTCCCACTTGGGAACACCCAATTTTAAACAACACAATAGACTTAGCTAAACAACTGAAGCATGCAAATAAATGTCTTTCGATACTCAATAATAAAAAATTTAGAATCCCCTCCTTTGCTACCCACATCTTCCTTCTATGGTTGTGAGCCTTCCTTAGCCTTGGCCCACCTCGTAACTACGCTGCACATGTGGCCATTAGCCTCCATAAATACTACGTTGTCCTCCATTATCTCCATCATCTTCCTCAGTATTGCTCCATGACCTCAACTCTTTCTTCATTATTATGATACTCCACTACTCAACTAACCCACATTCACACAATAGAAGTGGATTTTATTCATCTACTAGATTTATGGGTCCTTCCACCATTTTATTTACTTAACAAAATAAGAAAAGTAAGAACTCTAACATTCCAATTAGTTGATGGGAAATTTGGAATATTACATCTCACTTATGATGATTACATGTGATTTATGATTATGGTTTGTGATAATTGCATATGATTCATGATTTTGACCTATGATGGTTGTGTTTTGAGCTAAGAATATGTGATATGTTTATACGTGATGATTTGATCAAACAACTAGTTTGACTTGTGTGACAAGAAGTGATTAGGATTGGAAGTGTACCTTATTGACGGGGTACCAATGAGGTATGATTTGAAGATATACCAATTTATTTTTAATCTAATGGAAATTATGTGCTTGGTATAGGAGATCATGTAATGCCCATTTTGGGATGGCTGAAACCAACTTCAAGAAATAGTAGCATCAGCAAAAGGAATTGGAACATGCACTAGTATGTTGGTAAAGGACTTCAGGAGCAAGGCCATTGTGGGACAATATTAACCAATAGTGTCCATTTATTCCCATAAGCATGCTATGGCATGTATGATGGTTTTTAGGCAAGCATATTCCTTTTTTTTTATCTTCTGATGCGAGGAAGCCTTTCGAAGGGATGGATATCCCATGATAGGGGATGTTGGGGAACTTGGAAGGTTAGTGACTGCACAGAAGGGGACTACTAGATTTCCAAAGGGACTGTGTATTAGAGAATGGAAGTCCGGGGATGGATTTGTTTTTTTCATTATAATTTATAGATGGAATCAAATGCACATTGGGAGTATACCCTGGAATGATGGCCATTAAATTTTAACTAAGGGTACAGTAGTGCAAGATTGTAGCACTGAAAATTGGATGCAGACTTTGACTTTGGTAGTGGATCATTCTAGACTTCCTAAGAAGGAAGTGAATCTTGGTATTATTTTGAGGGTGGAGGTGTGAGCCTCTAGATTCCCTTGTAGTTTATATTTGCATCATATCCTTTTATTTGTTGGTTGATAAAATATGCATATGTGTATACTATTGTAAATACTGTAATGAGATGTGTTATAAAGCTCCAATACATGGTATTATTGTCATGATGGTTTTTGCTTTTGAGTAGAATATTCATTGTAAATACTGTAATGAGCTGAGTTACAAAGTTGCATGGGTATTACATTTTCTTTTTAGCGGTTTTGTTGAGGTATATGTGTGGTTGAACACCGAGGAAGGTGTTCCCCAAGGGGGAGAGTTATGTAACAACCCTTGTTAATATTCCATGTAATAAAAGTTAAAAACATAATAACCACGATAGATGGGACACTTATTCCAACTTGAATGTTGGGAAAAACATCCTACGGGGTGTTAATTTGGTTTATTATGGCTAAGGAAATTAGAAAAGGCAAAGGAAAAGGCTTTGGAAAGGAAAAATGGAATTTTTGGCACATTTATTTATGAAAATAATGTAAATTAGGAGAAAAGGGAACTGAAATGTCATAGGTTGCATGTGAGGAGGAAAATGAAGGAAAATAATGGAAAATAAAGAAAATAGAGGTCTCATTCATAAAAAGGCTTATGAGGATCAGTTGGAGAGATTTTTCTCACATTTTTGGAGCTCTCCCATTATTTTCTCTCTCTCTGTCTCTCCCATACTCTTGGACACTTACAGTTTTCTTGGAGCACTTTGGCATTGGACCAAGAAATGAAAGAAGGCAAGAAGAAGGAGGAAGCAAGAAAGGAGGAGAAAGAATCAAGCAGCTATATCAGGATTTTTGGTAGGAATCGATTTGCATGTGTGTTTTCCTTACTAGATCTGGCATGCATGGTATTCCATGTGGTTTCTTGTTGTATTTGCATGGGATTTTCTAGGTGTGATAGTGTTTTCATCCTAGCCTTGCCATTTCTAGATAGCCATGGTGTTGTGGAGTTCCCATGTTTTATTTTAGCTAGATTACTATATGTATTTGAAGATAAGTGAGGTTTATATCCGAATAATTATAGAATTGGTTCGCTTGTTGCCTAGGTTTAGGTCCTAGTAATATGTGTTTAAATTGCGGTAAAGCTTGAGAGGGGGTGGTTTTCTCCCCATTTGAGGCATATGAATCCTGGATTTGGGATTAAGGTAATCCTTGAGAGTATGTCTCGGTTTAAGGCCTAGTTACCCTTGATTCATATTGTGGGTTGTGGTAACTCCCGAGAGACTATGAGATAGGGAAATTATTCATGGTTTCAGCAGAGAGAATCTGGTGATATCCATACTTGTGTTGGCCTAGTGATTGGGTGTAGATCATGGTAGAGTCTAGTTTATGATTGATGAGGGTGATGTATTTTAGCCTCAAAATTCTTTTAGTCTCTTGTATTCTACAGTATCATTAGATGACTATGGATTTCCTATAGTCTGTTGAAAATAATATTCCCTGAATTGTCATTTGTTTTTAGAAATATCACTGCCTTCATTATTTTCCATTTAACCTATTCAGTATCTCTCACTTTACCTTTTTCCAGTACCCTCATGCTCTGAAAACCCATGTTTAACCTTAAATACCCTCATTTAGCCTTGCCCCCTTCTTAAAACCTTTTTCCCTATGAAAAAACCTGATTTTCCTCACTAAAATATTTTCCCCCCTCACTCATCCCCCTCTATCCACTTAAAACAATGTAAAAACCCATTTTTGCATTGTTTTTGAAATAAATATAAACCCGAGTCCCACCTGAATAAACTCTGTTTATTTAAACAAACCCGACCCCTTATATGTTTGAACCCCCGCTTTAAACCTTTACCCTCTAATTTCATATAACCCTGGCCCCCACCTTTATATTTAAGGGCCTCCACTTTAATATACCCGGGCCCCACTTTTCATTCATACTCGCCACTTTATTTGAACCCTGAACACCATCCAATCTCCTTCTCCTGATCCAATGGCTACCAACCCGTTTCGCACCTCAAATTGCGTGAGGTTTAGAAACTTAGAGGGCTTGCGAAATAAGTAGTTTTCGCACCCCTCCCATCTGCCACACGTCGCTCCAGTGTTTTATCACATCCTTGCGGCATAAACCACCAAACTACCTACACCCTATGCAATAAACCACATACCGCCTTTGCACCATAAGGCGAAACCATTGACCCCTTTGAAATATTCTAAACTCCATGTTGTTCTGATAAGCCCCCAAATCACCATAACAACCCCTGCAACGTTTCTTGAAGACATATCAGGCCACAAATAAATGCAGGAACTAAAAAACCTCCATTAATCCAGGACTCCTTCCACAGATTTCCCAAATTCCTTCAAAGCCATATTGCCTCCCTGTGGATCTTCATTTTTTATTAACATTTGTTTTTAAGTTTTTCAAGTGCCATACATATCAAAATATGCGATAAATTTTCATTTCTAAGTCCAAAAATTGTTAAATCAGGGTGTCTGGATGACAATTCAAAAGCTTTGTTCATCAAAGGATTAGGAGCGCAAGAATAATTAGAAAGAACAATGGATCATGATCAATAAGGATCATACTATTACTCCAAAGATAGTGAGGTTTATTCATAACAAAAGGGTGAGGAAAAATAAGAGTTTCACAAAGGATCGCACAGGCATAGATGAAGACAAATAAAAAACACAATTAATGAACAGTGAAAGATAAAAATAATAAAAAGATCACTCAAGGGTAAAAAACGAAAGACAAAGTTAAATGTAGGTTAAAGATAGAATACACAGTTAAAAAGACCGCAAGAGGTAAAAAAGGTAACCCAGGGCAGTCAAAGAAAGATCAGAGATAAAAATAGTTAAAGGAAGTAAACATAGCAATCAAGCATAAGGAAAAGAAAACAGATAAAATATATAGATGAAGACAGATTAAAGTTTAAAGAAAAATCAACGAGGAAGACTAGGCTAGGTGTCAAGGCCATTCATCATTTACTTCTTCACAGTCACATTGGACACCTAAAGCCTAATTTTTCTTTTAATCAAGGCAAATACAGTTAATATTATAGTCAGAGATATTTTAGCAGCAATCTAGAAGTTATTGTAAAAGTCAATGTTTGAAGGCAAGTTAGTCAAACATATTTTAAAGTTAACTTAACAATAAAATAGAAAGTTATTACTACAGTAAGTCAGTCGGAGATATTTTGGCATTGGGCCTTGCATGGTCTCAATTGTCAAACATCATTTACTCTGTAGTAAATACAAATTGATCACCCTAGATTAGGGAAACCTCCTCATCTGCAGTTAAATACAACATGTATTGTTCATTATTATTGTTGGTTGCTAGGTTGGATTTCGATCAGACTCTGAGTTGCAAAGATTATTGCACTGGAGCATTGTAATTGTTTTTGAGCTGGAGATCAGTAATACAAGGACGTTCATAGGATTATTAAGCTATGCTAATGGTGATGTTATCCCTCTTTTTTTAATTTTTATCCTTTGTGTTCCATGCTATACATCAATTTCTCTGATAATGGAACATAAATTTTAGGTTGAGATATGTTGTTTGGGCACCTTAACTCTACCTATTATTATTATATTTATGTTTTCATTTGAAAGTATAACTAAAGAATTCTTAATTGGTATTTAGTATTACTTTGTTGTTGTATTAAGGTTTCTTACTGAAGTACAACTAAATAATTCTTAATTTCTTTTTAGTTTTACCAAATTGTTATGTTAAAGGCTTTCTTTGAAGTTTAGTTAAACAATTCTTGATTTCTCTTTTATTTCATTGAATTGTTATCTTGAATGTTTTCTTTGTCTGAAAGTATAACTAAATAATTCTTAATTGCTCTTTAGTATTACTAGATTTGTTGTGTTAAGGTTTTCTTGGTGAAGTACAGCTAAATAATTCTTAATTTCTCTTTAGTTTTACCAAATTGGTATCTTAAAGGATTTTATGTTGAAGTATAGCTAAAGGATTCTTAATTTCCCTTTAGTTTTACTAAATTATCAAATTTATGTCATCTCATATTCATCTTACCTAAAAAGATCCATTCAATATAGTTAGCTTTCCCTATGAAAACCCTTGCAATTTTGATGTACAATTTAACCCTTTTATGACTCCATAGCCCAATGTATTAAGCTTCTCACAATCTATCTGTTCAACCAAACAATCAACCAAACAAAACAAACAACCCCGAAGCTTCGTAACTAGCCTAAAATCAGAAAACATAATAATAAAGCTAAATTATTTACTCATAAACATAGAGAGAGCCCTCTCTGAGCCCAGGAAGGCTAGGTCCTTGGACTCCTAAGTGGTTTGATGTGGTTCCCTGCTACTTGTTCTTGCCAATATTGCAAATTACAGGGAGCCAACAGATTCCTTGGTTTGTTTTTCAATTTGAGTCCCACATTCATGCTTAGAATATGGAATGGGGGTGATTGGCTGAAGAGAGATTCGGCTTAGCCAATTTATGGTCGGGTGGAACGTGGAGTCCCATCTCCAGTTGGTTTTTAAACTCATTAATGAGAATATCATTCCTTTGGTATTTGGTATGAAAATGTACTCTTTATTGTTACACCAATTTTTGGTCATCTAACCATTTACAATTATATGGATTGAAATAAACCATGTAAGACCAATTTTACCATAGTAAAATTGCTTTCACTATAAGAAATAATTTAATAAACCATAGTTTATTAAGTTATTTCTTGTCCAAATAGAAAACCCCATGAGGAATAATTAAATAAATCCTTATTTATTTGATTTTCCTCTATGAATAATTAATTAAACCTCTGTTTAATAATATTCTTGGTCATATTTAACCCAATTAATGAGAAATAATTAGATAAATCATTATTTATCTTATTATTCTCTAAGAATAATTAATTAAATCATTATTTAATTAATATTCCTTGTTAAATTTGGCTGAATCATTTAGGAATAATAAAATAAATCATTATTTGTTAAATTATTCCTTAATACCATCCATTAAATGATAAATAAATATTTTATTTGTTTATTATTTCTAAATTAAGGGATTTAACCAATTTAAATTCCTTTTCCCTCCAACAAAGTATAATAAAATATTCCAAGTAGTTAGATCTAGATCTTGGTTAATAATATTCTATTATGAATCATTATCAAGGATAAATCAATATTTTGTTATAAATAGGAGGGTTTTCCATTCACTTCTTACCTTTGATCCTTTTATCATGGTCAAACTTTGATCCTCTTATCATTTTCATACTTTGATTACTTTTTTTTTTTCTATTGAGCTCGCTTTGAGTTCTACACTTCTTGGGTTTTCTACACCATTGAGAGAGAAACTCTAAAGCTGAAGCGTTTGAGGACAACCAAGAACCCATCCCATTGATGGGGACTAGTAACATCATTCTTCATTCACTTCCCAGGTTTTAATATAATACAAAAAATTATTTATAATTCTTGTCTTGTCCATTAGATATTTTGGAGAAAGTCTTCTTTTATTTTACTGTTTAGCTGCTTTATTTGCGTAGATATGGGTTTCTTTTGAATTTTTTTCGACCGAATATTTCATATCTAAGAATTCAAACAACCATATTTGTTTTTAGTGTTGGTTTTCATGTGCAGCTAAAGTGATCTCTTTTCGTACATTTACATTAAGAATTCATTTTAACAATTGGCGACTCCACTTGGTTTTATTCAAATTCCTATGTGACCATATGCTTCAGTACCTAAGGTTTTTTCTGTAGTTATTTTTTAGTCTCTTAATGTTTTTTTTTACATTTTCTTCCCTAAAAAAATAAAAAAAAATCTAACTTCTGCATGTTTCTGGGTGTTTTTCGTAGGTAACATGTATCAGTCGCGCCACAGACGGCAAATTTTTTCGCAACCTGCCGCTTGAGACTCCTGGAAGTGTAACTCGTACTTTTCAGCCCATAATCTTCGATTTCAGCCTCAGATAGTAACTTTTGGGCTAAAAACCACGAGTTCATCATCCTACAGTTAGTACCTGCGAGCTACAGCTTTTTGCGGGGTCTTTTCTATAATTTTCAGGGTTTTTCACAAACACTGTTTAGGGTTGTATGATCTCTGACTCTACCTCTCTTAGGCCTAGAGATGCTCAGTTTTTCTTTTTGAAGTGGGAACAAACCCCTTATGGCGCCAGTACACTTCCACCTTTTTAGTAAGGGTTTATCTGAGTAGGTAGTCTCAGATTTTGTAACGCTTTTAGCCATTGTTTAGGGTTCGGTCCCTCTTTCTTTCAGATCCATTTAGATCAGTTATTATCTCATCCAAAACTCCCTCTCGATTATTTTTTTACCTCTCCCTTATGGTCCCTCTTGTTTCCCTTAGGGTTTTAACATGTCGCCTCCCATTTTGCAGCAACTTTCCCTCTGATTTCTTGTTGTTTTGTGCACCTCTTTTCAGCAAATTTGAGTCATTAGATCCCTATCCCTTACATCTTAGATCTTTTGGACACCTTGTGTGTTTTGAGTCAATTTTTCCCATGTCTTAGAATATTTTCTTGGGAGTCCTTATTTTTGGGTTGAATTTATGCATCTTTAGCTGTTTATTTTATTGTCGTTTTAGTTTTATTTACAGTTATACAACATTTTTTCTCTTTATTTATACATAAATATATAGGATTAATTAAAATTGACACACAGATTGCACATAGACACACACCAAAAGCAAATAGCACTTGGTTTACATGTTTTCTCCTTCCACATGTGGTGCTCATCCAATTCTATCACTAATGACTCTATCCGTCTTTGATTATTGCAACATACGCTCACTGGAGACGTTGCAAAGTGGTATATCGACTAGGCCTCTACCTCTCATTCCACTTTTGCAACTCTTACTAAATTGTTTCTATCCTACTTCTAGTTACCCCTCCAATATGATACTGGTACTGAGTTGTTGACACCATTTCGTCAAACTTTTTCCACCTGGCTTTCTGACCATGTCCAAGAATGGCATAGAAGGAGGGGATTATGTTGAGCTCCCACATTTGATGACCGTGTCCATATGGATTGGTTTCTCACAATGCTTTTTCCCTGTATTGGTAAAAATGTCGTATATCACTTTCCTCAAAAAGAGGAAGAAGCTCTCCAAATCGCGTTGAAATATGACTTGATCTACGCCCAGTCTGGTTATGTTTATATTGCCTTACCATATCTTCCTAGACCTAGTGGTGCCAATGCACCGGGGGAATCTCACGTCATCGACATTATCCTTGGATCACTTTCACATCTGTATACTCATCCTCCCATGGGTTATGGCTTCCCTCAAGTAGGGGCCAGCTCCTCTAGCACATATCCTCCTCCCGGCAACATGTATCTAGGACAAAGAACATTTTCCCCATTGCATCAACCGATGTGAGGGCCTGCGGTGTCTCAACTGATCTACGCAAATGTCACTTAACCTCCTCTCTATCCTTATCAACAAACCGGTTCTCCAGCCCCTCCGGCATTATCACCCCAACCTCCTATGCCTTCCCAAACTTCACCGAAACAACCACCTCCTCCACCTAATCAGGTGTATGCACAGCAGAGCACAACTAATCCTCCAAATTCCAAGAAAAAGAGAAAATAAAACCAAAACCAACCTGCACAAGGTAATCAAGGGCTCCAAGGGAACTCGCCAAACACTAACAACCAGCAAAAGGGAAATATGCCAAAGAAGGACATGCCTCTTCGTACGAAAAAGCATTTTTCTTGTTGTGGTGTCTATGACCATTATACTCATTATTTCCCCCTTTAACCCCAAATGTGTCAGTCTTGGGAAGCATAAGAAAAATATAGAGGAAAACAAGCCATGGTTTCGGCTCCTATAAATATTACGCCTGTTTAACCGGTTGTTTTTACTAATCCTTTACCTCAGCAAGGATATCTGGCTACCCAACAATATCAAGGTCAGGCCACCCCCCAACCCTCATAGTCTGGTACCTTTGATCACCAGATTATCATGATTAATTTTGGAGTGGTTAATATCGTTGATGTAAACCTTCAAAATTGATCATGCCAAGATGGCAAGCCACCAGCTTCGTCTGCTACCGAGCCTCAAACCAAATATTCCACTAAGTCCAGTTCGACACCGAATTCCCCTTTACATAACCCTCAGCCACAGGCAGAGGTCCCACTTTTTATCATTCAGATTGAACCTTAGGCTGAGAAATGCAATTCCGAGGTAACCTCAAACCATGCTTAGCCAAGTAGCTAGCCCTACTAGGTCAGGAGAGGGCTCTCTCCATATAGATCAATGATTAAGGAAAGAAGATATTAGGCTAGGTATTGTAGCTCAGGGTTTTTGATTTCGATTGGTGTAGGGTTTTGTTTGATTAGGAGGATTCAAGCAGCTAGGGCAAGGAAATTAGGTCAAAATTTGCAGAGTGCTCTATGGGGCAAGGTAGGTAGAAGGTTTTGACATTTAAAGGATGATTATGGTGAGATGAGGAGACTAGTGAGGAGTTAAAAAGCTCCAAGTCAGTCCAACTATTAAAATGACTGAGGAAATACATGATATAGACATCAAAACCACTCTTTCTAGCCTCAGGGAGTCAAATCCATGAGATAGGGATCAGTTTCACCTACTCCCAAACAAGAATCTTAAGACTAGGAAGACCCAACAATTTGCCTCTAAAAGAGAGGAAATCGATTCATTTGACCTCTAAAGGAATTATCTGATGTATCTACCCTAGATAACTATAAAAAAATGAAATTTTGATTTATCTTGACCTTTTACATCAGCATTTTCTCATTTCCCAAGGTAAAAAGTCAAAAATTCAAATTTTTTGAAGATGATGAAAATTGCATTTTACTGGCAAAAGCGCAATGCCATGACACATAACATAGCCTCTTTTCCAAGAAACTTTTGGAGGCCTTCTCGGTGCCCAAATCATCTCCAAGATAGCTCATTAGAAAGATCTATTAGTATATTTTACAAATTTACTCCAGTTTCAAAAATGATGCTCATTTTCCTTGTCAAAAGGTGAATCACCCGAGACTGGTAAAAGCGCAACTCGAAGGTCAAAAAGGAGGCAGAAACATGAAAATTTGGTGGTTTTTTTCACTTTTAAGGGACTAGTTCTCCTCCAAATTTTCTAAAAATTTCTAGGGTTGATGTCTTCATCATTATGAACATGATGGTGGTGGCCATTTTTCCATTGGAGGCTCCAATAAAAATCGCAGCGCCAAGGGCGTTGCGCTTTTGGAAGATTTTCTGTGTGCCAAAATTGCTCAAAAAACCAAAAATTCACTAAAGTGCCAAATGTACCAAAAAATTGCCAAAATTATGATTTTGATTGTTGATCAAGGGCTCGAGGCAGAAGAGACACCTCAGCAAGTATTTCTAACCTCTCCTTCTCCTTTTTTTTTTTCTATCCTCCATAGTGTTTTATGTCCAAGAAAACCCTAGGGATAAGGTAGATGGGGATGGGGAGTGAAAATATGTCTAGGGAATAGGGATAGGGTTATGAAAATTTAGGTATATGTAGAAAAAATTTATGGAGTTATGGGAGGTGATTGGAGGTCAAGATATTTAGGGAGTTGAAAATGATAATTGGATTACAGGTTTAAGGTAATGGCTGCCTAGGAATTTTAGTTACCTAGGACTTAAGTTTTATGGGAAAGGGATTTAGGGACTAGGAAAAAGTAGTGTAGGGGTAGGAATGGGTTTAATAGTGATGTAGGGTGGTATTTTAAGGTTTATGAGCAGAAAATTAAGGATAAGGAGATGAAACCAGGGTTTTCCACTAAGCAAAATGTCAATTTTACTTAGGAACAAAAACACTATTAAAATGATATTTAGAACTGCATGGAGGAAATAAATTGGTGTAACTTACTTGCAAGAGGGTGTTACAAGACTTTTCTGAAATTTTTTGAGTATTTGGTTGATTTTTTGTGCTTCTAAGGCTTGCTGGACATAAGCGCAACACTAGAAGGATAAGCGTAGTGCTAGAAGGATAAGTGCAATGCCTTTTTGCAGACCACGTTTGGAGGCCTTCCCGGTGTCGAAATTGGGCCCAGGATAGGTTTCTTGAAAGAGTATTCTATCTACTTTCCAAATGAACCTTTTTTTTTCTAATTAGATTTTATTTTAACTATCGAAAGTTGGTTTTTCGAAGACTGGTAAAAATTTGTTGAATGAGTGTGTGTAGAAATGCAGAGTGCTAGTGCAGGCAACCTTTGGAGACCTCCAACACCTCAAAAATGAGCTCATGATAGCTCATTGGAAATATCTCTTTCTATAATTATCATTTGAATCATCAAGTAAGCCATTTGGACACTCCAATGATGAGAAAATTTGATTTTCCCAAGGTCACTCCATAAGTGCAGCAAACCTATTGTAGCACCTGTATTTTTGACATTTCTCAAAAACCATGACACCTGTGTAAAAAGGGAAGGAGATTTTTCTTCCCTGACTGATTATGGGAAAAACCCTCTCTCACCTTTTTCAAATTCATCTCTGTTTGGTTGGAAACATAGTTTAAAGCGAAACTGACCCTATGAGTGGAAAATGGCTTGACTCTTGGAATGATTTCCTGGAAAATGATGGAGACATGATATTATGAGTTGGAATGGCCTCATAATAACTTAAATGACCTCCGTTATGGCTCCTCTTCTCATATGCCTTTTTTTCATAGGAAACCCTAGCTCAGTGGAAGAGGAAATTAGGGTTTAGTGCTTGTGAACAATGATGACTTGGGCACCCTTGGGAAAAGACAACTCCCTTTGACATTTGATGTGTTGGCATGTGGATTTCTGAGTTGGAAGCCTTTGGGAGACTAAATAATTATTAAATTTGAACTGACTAAAGTAAATCATGAGTTTATACTGGGTCACCTTCACAACTTCTGCTGCCTATTATTGAAAATGAGACCATGCAATGATTTGACCTAATGAAACCCTAGTGACCTAATGAGAAATGAAAGAAACTGACTCAACGGGTGATTTTGACTAGAAGTGAAATGACAGTAGAATTATTTTCAGCATGATGAAGACATGGAAGAGGGTCACCAGGCATATGCTTATGAAGGAAAATGACACACTTGACAAGGACAACCACCAGTGGAACAATTTTATATCATGACATAATGGAATGATTGAAAATTTATTTAGAATAGGACACCTAAGATGCACATGAAAAATGTGTTTTGATCCCTCATGGAAGTATGCAAATATTGACACTAACATTGGCTCCAGCTGGGGATGGTAGCTCCTTGGAGGTGCCAAGAACACCGTAGAACAAGTTCCTGTCCATTGGGAATGGAGTCAATGGCTAAAAACCAAACTGAATACTGAAAAATTGAATCAATAAACTGACTCAAGGCTGACTGAAACAAGACTATAAAATTGAACTTACCCTACTTATTGGTGGTAGTACATCACCAAGACTTGAGGGCTTCAAATCCTGATGACAACCACCTGTCTTTTTGAAAGCATATGTACAATCAGGTAATATCAAAATGCTAGTGTAACCAATCAAGAAAATTCCACCTTGATTGATTCTCCCAATCAGATTCTCTGAACAACAATAAATATTTACAATTAGGTAGCCAAAAACATAGCTGACAATGATCTCCATCATCAATGAATACTGAAATAATTTCCTTCACTGCTGACAGCAATAGATTTGCCACTAGATCCTGAAAAACATGAAAATTTACCTCTTGTTGATCTAAAATAAACAATGTACCCTTTTCCCTTGATTTTGATCTCTCTTCCTAATGTACCTTAGCAAGAGTGTGTTCCTGGTTGTCAAAAACTTCTAAACAAGTAGGTGAGAAAATTTCTTCTTGAAATAAAAATTCTAAACATGAAACATGAGAAGAAAAATCTGAATGACAATCCTCAATGCCCTAATCCTCTGCAATTTGAATACATTGTTGATCATCCTCATATGACATGGCAACCAGATTTTCATGTTTCTCATGACACTCATCAGTCATATGAGGGAAAACTTGATATTCTTCATAAACCTCAAAAACTAATATTTCTATCATTTACTACAAAGTTATCCAAATAAGTTTTTTCACTTAATTGAACAAAGATCTCATCTTTTTTTTCACAAAGGGACTGGAATACCTCTTTTTGAAGATTTTGTTCTGATGGGATGAGAACACTTGGGTCAATAATTTTTTTTCTTCTTTCGAGGTGATCTTGAAAATAGATCTCTCCCTGATGGGATCTGGAACAACGTACTCTTCATCATTATAATCTAAATCTAGATCTCTATCAACTAGCTTGACTTTACCATAATCTGAAATTGGAACTTGATTTTCCTTCATATCATCTTTTGCTGCAATAAGATCTGAAATAAGACCTCGTCTTCCATCATTTTCGACTGTACAAAGATCTTCAGCTTGCTAAAAAATTTCTTGAGCATCTTGATAAGTATCCTCTAAGATTTCTTTATTCTGCTAAAATGGATTTTCATACAAGCCTTCCATGATCTCATCCTCCATGAATTCATCATCTCCATAAAAATTCTCAATATTTTCAATAAAACTATCAACATGTTTATAGAAATTCTGAACTAATATTAAGGATGGACAAGATTCTTTATATCTTTCAAAGAATAAGGTATGAAAATCCTTTAAACAATAAATACAAGTAGGAAACAAACTTTCATACCAAGATCGAGCTTCATCTTCCAGAGTGGCCATGAATATCTTCATCAAGCAGTCTTCAGGAAAATCAATCTTTAATCTACGCACATGCATGTGAAATCTCACTAGATGAAGAGCAACATTGTTAGCCCCCTAGTCTGCTCTATTTTTTTCCATTTTCCCCTTCTTAAATCATAACCATTTACCGTTGTTTTAACTCTTTTATGCACACTCATCTTGCACCAGTCCAAGCATGGTGACATATTTCGTATAAACTTTATTTTTCATATTTTTAATTCAACTTAGCATTAATTAATTATTTATTACTTTTAATCACTCTTTGTAACTTATCAATATCTCCAATGTTTATTTGATAGTTAGAGTACTTACCGTGACCGCTGATCCTAGTGCAGGATCAGATCTTGCACCATTGCTAGCACAACAAATCCTTGCAGCAGATCCAAACCTCCTTGATCACCACCTTGTTTTAAGCAGATTTAGCCATGACAGCAAGATCGATCCAAAGGCAACTGAGATCGAATCTATGAAGGACGAAAGATGGAGATTGGCTACGACCATTTTTGCTAACTGTCTAATTTTGAAGGCCGAAAATCTAAATTATGTGTCTAGTTATGTAATTGGTTGAATGATCTATTTTGGCCTTTGGCCAAAGATCTATATAATGAATAATGTAAATAGGACTAAAAGAAAAAAAATTTGATAGAAAAAGAGAACATAGACACAGCCAAAGAGGTGGTAATAGGTTACTATATTTTATTATCGCTCGAATCTGGGCTGGATGATGTATTAACATATGTACTTGCCTTAGTGAATTAATAAAAGGGAGCTCCACCTCATGTTTCACAAATTGTGTTTCTGTATTTGAGCTAATGAATTGATTAAGGTACTGAGCAGCGTTTTTATTTAAAAGCAAAACACGCTGGTTGGCTAGGGCCTAGCCAACCCAGCACGTTTACCCCATTTCCTATTTTCCTGTAATTTGTGTTTACATTTTCAAGTGTGATTTAATTTTAAGCACAGGCATTCCTGTCTGAGTGAAAGCAGATCCATTGTGTGAAGTAGATAAATTTTCTTTTCCTGCAATTTCCTTTCCTACACTTGATTTTAGATTGGTTTTCCTCTGCCTGGTCCAAGTAGACGAAATAACCTTACACCAGTGCACGTTGGTGTGATGTCTTCTTTTCTACAATTCTGTTTGATTGGTTTTCCCTGCCTAGTCCAAGCAGGAGAAACGAACCTGAACCAGTGCACGTTGGTGTGATGCAGCAAGCCTTCTTAGTTTACTTCCCGCAATCTTATTTCTTTCATTGAATGCTTATGACAGGATAAACGTATATTGATTGTTTCTTTATTCTTGCACTCTGTTAAGATAAAAAACATTCAATTTTTATGTGTTCAATTTGATTTAATAGTATAATTGCACTTGCAATAATTAAGCACTCATTTTAAGAATTAAATGCTAAGTGCAGGAAGCTTTGATCTGGTGCACGAACTAGTTTCTTGCCATGGGATCTGAGTGCTTTGAACCTGGAAAAGTTCAAGCCCTTGCATGAATTAAAAATCCTTTAGTAAAGACACCATTTATACCTTCTGCATAAATCTCTTTTCTTGCACTAGTGCAAGCAGACTGCGAAAGTGCATGACAGATTAGGGCAAGAAGGAAATCTCTAAAGGAGCAGGTTTAAGGGCCCATATGATGAGACTGCTAAGAGTCTCTGCTAAAGAAAAACACACACTCAGTAGTTAAACAATAATTAGCTAGAGTGATTTCCTTTTATCTTTAATTCCCTCTTGAAAATGCATTCTTCCTTGTTCCAGTCTTAGATTATTTTGATGGTTCAAGTTGCCTTTTTCTCTTTTTAATTTGATTCTGCAATATTTCCTTTAAATAAAGTAGGGATTAATATTAGGAAGATTCATACCATCTCTGGCATTTCCTGTGCTTCCTCTCTAAGTTTATGGATCCCCCAGGTTGACAAATTAAGTGTTGAGGAGTTTTCTTAAGTGTAATTCCTACACCCAACATTTTTGCGTCGTTGCTGGGGAGGCGATTTGATTTGGTAAGAATTTTCTAATTATACAATAGAGGTAATTTTTCCTTTATTTTTGCAGTATTGTTTGGAAAAGCTTCTTTGAAGGAATTTTAATGGTGTTAATTGATTTCTCATAGCATTTTTTACTAGAAATTGTTTGTTATTTTTCTTTTATTTTTTGAAATGAATTCTTAGAAAAGCTAAGGGTTTGAAGCCCACTAAGGGCCAAAATAATTCTGAAAAGAATTCTCATATTGGGTCTCCTTCTGTAAGCAGGAAGCCCAATCCAATTCAAACCCATCACGTAGGAACAATCCACTTGGATTCTGGTGACAACAACTTAGGTGTGGTTCAGCCTATTGAGAGTGGTACAAGTAAAATGGAAACAATGGTGGACCATGAAGATCATTTGGAAGGAACTAGTGAAAACCAAGTAAGTGAAGAACAATCCACTTTTGTATTTCCAATTGTGGATCCTGATACTATGGCGCAAATGAAGAATATTCCACCACCAGCTCTCCCTCATTTCCATGGTAAAGTTCATGAAGATCCTGACTCTTTTCTATTCGAGTTTGATATTTTGTGTAGAAGTTATGATTATTCAACTAACGCTCAGAAGTTAAGATTATTTCCTGTTACTCTCAAGGACTCAGCTCTACGCTGGTTTATGGGGTTAGGAGGAAACACTATAACCTCTTGGGATCAAATGAAGAGAGTGTTTTTGTCTAAATATCAAGAATATTGCAAAACTCAAGACATGCAGGATGAGAATTTTACAATCATACAGGATGATGATGAAACTCTTGAAGATTACCTAGATAGATTTTTGTATATTTTACAAAGGTCGAAACTTAAGTTTGATCCCAGTACTATTAGAACCTTATTCTTAAGAGGACTTACTGATAATGCTAGAAATAATTTAAATCTGTTCGGACAAGGTGATTTTTCTCAGCAAACTTTTGAATTTTTTTTTGAATTATGCAGAAAATTTTCAAGAAATCAATATAGATCTGGTAGAGGAAGCTCTGATCCAGTGCAAGAACTAGTTTCTTACCACGGGACCTAAGTGCTTTGAACCTAGAAAAGTTCAAGACCTTGCATGAAGTAAAAATACTTTAGTAAAGACACAATTTATACATTCTGTATAAATCTTTGTTCTTGCACTAGTGCAAGCAGACTGCGAAAGTGCAGGACATATTAGGGAAAGAAGGAAATATCTAAAGGAGAAGGTTTAAGGGCCCATCTGATGAGATTGCTAAGTGTCTCTACTAAAGAAAAACACACACTTAGTAGTTAAACAATAATTAGCTAGAGTGATTGCCTTTTATCTTTAATTCCCTCTTGCAAATGCATTCTTCCTTGTTCCAGTCTTAGATTATTTTGATGGTTCAAGTTGCCTTTTTCTCTTTTTAATTTGATTATGCAATATTTCCTTTAAAGAAAGTAGGTATTAATATTAGGAATATTCATACCATCTCTGGCATTGGCTATGCTTCATCTCTAATTTTACGGATCCCTCGAGTTGACAAATTAAGTGTTGAGGAGTTTGCTTAAGTGTAATTCCTGCACCCAACATTTTGGCGTTGTTCCCGAGGAATTTTACGGATCTCAAAGATGCTGTGCATCCATGGATATTTCAGTGAAATGAATGGGTGATAATATGGAAGTGATGGTGGATGGTTGGATACCTATCTATAAGAACCAATTTTTTTGGTGTTGCATGTAAATTCTTGACTGTTCATAACCGTTAAGCAGCGATGTTGCCTGTTCGAAGCAAACCTTCATCTATTAGTAGGGTAGAAAAAACTGCTAAGTATCGCAATAGTCTTGCACTATTTTGAGACTCAGGCTTTCTTCGATTCTTGCAAAATTTTTACAGCCACAACAGTGAAGTGGCCCTACAGATTTCCAGAAGTTTCAAAAATGGCCGAGAAAAAATTGGGCCTCTAAAATTTGAGGTTATGGAAGGGTTTATAGCAGCAGCGACAGGCTTGGAAAATACTAGTGAGTAGTGGTTTAAAAATTAGAAACTAGAAAGGAAGGAATGGCAGTGTTTCGTCGTCGACAAGAAGATGAAGGTAGATTGGAAGAAAGGAATTTCACATAGTGCCCTACTGGGACAGTGGCGGGACCTCATTATCATCCTACAAAAATTTGTAACCTATGAGGGAAGGTACTCCCTCACTTTTGTGTACCATTTTAGGATGTTGCCGCATTTCGAAGTCGGCCGGCACGCCCGATGGAGGATTAATTTCCCTCATTTTTTCCTTAAGAGCTTGGAAAAAATGGCCAAGGGTGTGTGGGACGGACGGGAAGACCAGGCCAACAAGAAGTTATATCACCATGGCCTGATAAATATTTTGGTCCATAAATAATTAGAAGTTAAAGGCATGACCTAGGAGGCGTTGTTAAAACAACTACATAAAAAGACAGTTGCTGGAAGGGAGATAGAGGACCTCACCAGCACAAGTAAGGGTCCAAGTAAGAATGTAAAAGGGAGTCCTTCTTGAACTAGTGAAAAAAGGAAATGACCTGAAAAATCAACAAAAGAAAGGGCCCCATCTCAAAACAAGAAGACATCTAGTTCACCTGTTGAAGAGACTCCTTCTACGACACCAGTACAGGCACAGACCCCCAAAGAAGACAACCTGGTAGTCCTTGCAGACGCAGAAAAATTTGTAGAGGTCGAAGATGACACTCTTTTGTTTGATTTCATTAAAAGGCCCCGGAAAAAGAATGAAGAATCTGGTGTAGAAAAAGAACCACAGTCCCCATAGGACGTTGAATCCCCTTCTACACCAGTGCAAGAAGAAGAACCAGAAGAAGAAGAAGAAGAGGAAGAAGTGCTTGCTGAAATCGTGAGGGATACTGAGGTCACTGAGGAAGACACAGCCCTTGTCAAGACAGAAGAAGAAGAAGATTTGGTAACTCCTGTTGCTCGGATAGTTGAACTAGAGCTTCAAGTGCAGAACTTAGAACAACTCATAGCTAAAGCGCGGGAGGATAAAGAATAGATTAAAGAATAATTAACGGCGAAGATCCAGAAAAATAAAGGAGAAGTTAGAGTTCGGAAGTACCGAGCTACGCAATGTTTCAAGCGACTTAAAAAGGTGACAAAGAAAATAAAGAACATCAAAAAGAAGAAGTCTGAAACATTGCATGTTGTTGTCAGTATGTCAAAGCAGGATTGAGCTGGAATGCAAATTTTTGAAGGTTTTTTGCAAAGGTAAAGAGTTGTGTGAGGACACACAACAGCTTAGGGATGGGAGGATGTTAGCCCCCTAATTTTCTCTCTTTTTTCCATTTTACCCTTCCTAAATCGTAACCATTTACCTATGTTTTACCTCTTTTATGCACCCTCATCTTGCACCAGTCCAAGCACGGTGACATATTTCGTATAAACTTTATTTTTCATACTTTTAATTCAACTTAGTATTAATTAATCATTTATTACATGATTTCTTACTTTTAATCACTCTTTGTAACTTATTGATATCTCCAATGTTTATTTGGTAGTTAGAGTACTTACTATGACCACTGATCCTAGTGCAGGATCGAATCTTGCACTGTTGCCAACACAGAAAATCCTTGCAGCAGATCCGAACCTCCTTGATCACCGCCTCATTTTGAGCAGCTTCATCCACGACAGTAAGATCGACCCAAAGGCAGCCGAGACCGAATCTGTGAAGGACGAAAGCTGGAGATTGGCTACAGCCAATTTTGCTAACTGTCTAATTTTGAAGGCCGAAAAGCTAAATTCTGCATTTGGTTATGTAATCGGTTGAATGATCTGTTTTGGCCTTTGGCCAAAGATTTATATAATGTAGATTGTAAATAGGACTAAAGAGAAGCTTTTGATAGGAGAAGAGAACAGAGACACAGCCAGAGAGGTGGTAACAGGTTGCTGTATTTTGTTATCGCCCGAATCTGGGTTGGACGATGTATTAATGTATGTAATTGCCTCAGTGAATTAATAAAAGGAAGCTCTGCCTCATGTTTCACAAATTGTGTTTCTGTATTTGAGCTGATGAATTGATTAAGGTACTGAGCAGCGTTTTTTAAAATGGAAACACATTGGTTGGCTAGGGCCCAGGCAACCCAGCACGTTTACCCCATTTCCCGTTTTCCTATAATTTGTGTTTACATTGTCAAGTGTGATTTAATTTTAAGCATATGCATTCCTGTCTAAGTGAAAGCGGATCCATTGTGTGAAGTAGATAAATTTCCTTTTCTTGCAATTGCCTTTCTTGCACTTGATTTCAGATTGGTTTTCCTCCGCCTGGTCCAAGCAGGAGAAATAACCCTACACTAGTGCACGTTGGTGTAATATCTCCTTTTCTGCAATTTTATTTGATTGGTTTTCCCCGCCTGGTCCAAGCAGGAGAAATGAACCTGCACCAGTGCATGTTCGTGTGGGGCAACAAGCCTTCTTAGTCTACTTCCCGCAATCTTCTTTCTTTCATTAAATGCATATGACATGATAAATGTATATTGATTGTTTCTTTATTCCTCCACTCTGTTAAGATCAGAAACATTCACTTTTTATGTGTGCAATTTGTTGAATCTTTAATTAAATTGAGAGGGGGGTGAATCAGTTTAATACATACATAAGCCTTTTAAAATTTTCACCAAAATTATTTACAGCTTAATATGTGAACAATCTTATTTGCAGCCAATATTAATTTAATGTGACACCATACTTATGTTGAGAGCAACAAGCAATTAAGTAGATTGAAATAATCACATCAACACATAAGAAGCACACATAGAGACAAAAGTTGTAAGTGGAAACCCATAAATAGAGAAAACCACATCTTATTATTGCTGTGATGCAAAGGCAAGCTCCAACTCCCTCTCACCACTGTTTTTCTGCAGGCACCAACCTACAGGAGGCTCCTACCTCAATTCTGCAAGCTACAACTTGCAAGGAAGCACCAACTCCCTTCAATTTTCTGCAGGCACCAACCTACAAGAGGCTCCAACCTCAGTCAACTACAACTAATAGCTATCAAGCTGCAACTTGATAGGGAAGCTCCAACTTCCTCAATTTATCAAACTGAAAATTTACTGATTTACCTCAGATATCAACTCTGTTATGTAGCTTCTCTTTCTACTCTTCTTTTCTTAATCTTCTCTGCCTCACACTTCTATATTCTTCCTTCTCTGGATTTACTCTCTCTAACCTCTATTTGCATATCAAGATGATATTATTTATAGAGTTCTTCACATGACTGTTTGTATCACCAAAATTATTTACGCCTTAATATGTGAACAAATGTTTGGCAACTGGCCATTAATTTAATGTGACACCATACTTATGTTGAGAGCAAGTAAGAAATTAAGTGCATTGGAAATAATCACATCAACACATAAACATCATGCACAGAGACACCAGATATAAGTTGAAACCCATAAAGGGAGAAAACCACATCTTATTATTGTTGTGATGCAAAGGCAAGCTCCAACTCCCTCTCACCACTATTTTCTGCAGGCACCAACCTACAGGAGGCTCTATCCTCAATTCTGCAAGCTACAACTTGCAAGGAAGCACTAACTCCCTTCAATTTTCTGCAGGCACCAACCTACAGGAGGCTCCAACCTCAGTCAGCTACAACTGACAGCTATCAAGCTGCAACTTGATAGGGAAGCTCCAACTTCCTCAATTTATCAAACTGAATGTTTGCTGATTTACCTCAGATATCAGCTTTGTTCTGTAGCTTCTATTTTTGCTCTTCTTTTCTTAGTCTTCTTTGCCTCACTCTTCTGTACTTTGCCATCTCTATATTTACTCTCTCTAACTTGTCTTATGCATATCCAGTTAATATTATTTATAGAGTTCTTCACATGACTGTTTGTATTTCACAAAGAATTTGGAGTGAACAGTCATGACTCTTTGGCTTCTGTCTTCTCATTCCTTTTATCTGCTCATTCAATAAATATAACTGTAGGTATCAATTTAACATTATAGTGGGATATTTGTTCTCTTCCGGAGACTTGCCAATGCATCACAACAATATAAATCAATTAAAATATTACATTTAATTACAATGAGAGCTCCAGCTCACTCATACAGCCTTTTGGATCGCTGCGCATTTGTCTTTTCTTTGACTGTGTTTGTCCCTTTCACTCCTCTGTATGCCTTTTTGTTTATGGTTGTTGCATAACTCCTGTATGCTGCGTAACTCCCGAATTTATGAACTGCATTTTTTATTTATATTTTTATATCTCGCGATATATATATGAACCGCCGATCGTAATTCGGGACAACCTAACGCCCGTACGTAGCAAGTGTCTCTGCTGATGTGGCGAGTTCCTCAAGCGGAATGTATATACATCCCAATTTTTTAAATAAATAATTTCCTTCACCTTGAGTCAAGCCCGTGGGTCCATAGACCACGCGATAGATATTTCAATATAATTGCTACAACGTTTTATAATAAATAATTTTTATATATATATATATATATATATATAATATATATATATCATAATTTCAATTTTGGCGAGCTTATATAAGTTTTAACATATACACCGCCACTTCCACTGTAATCAATAGAATGTCATACATCCGGCCCACTTGCCACGCTTTCCGATGCTATACTTGACTTCTTCCGATTGCGATTGCAATTTCCATTTGAATGTACCAACATTCCAATATTGCGAAGCTCCGATTGCGATTACTCTGATGCGATATGATTAATCGCAATTGCAAATTCCATTTGCATGTCCCGATGCTCCGCTTTAACTCCAATTGCGATTGGTCACTGTTGCGATTTCTCCGATTGCGATTGATCGCATTTGCGACTTCGAATACTCCGATGCTATTGACCACTCCTGCTCCGATTGCGATTAATTGCAATTGCAATTTTCTATTGTGATGTTCCGATGCTCTTATAATCTCCGAGGCGATTAGACTGATCCGATGTGATTATGCCAGACTTCAAATACATTTGAATCATAATTCATACACCCATCAGGTCCGATCTTCAATCGCAATCGCAACTTTCTGTTGCATGTTCCGATGCCTTGCTTAAATCCGATGCGATTGGGAAGGGTCCCACCATATAAGGTACTTGGGTTCTGATGATAAAGCGCTCCATATCATTTAATATTATGCTTTGAACCTTTGTGTATAAGGCGCCGAATATGTAATGCACTGTATGTATACTCCTGCGTGGCTAACGATTCCTGGAATGAGATTTGTATATATATATACTTTGCTGCTTTAGGTTATACGATTCCCGGAATTTGTTTTATGTATCCTTCCGCCTGGAGTTAAGCGATTCCCGAAATTTGTTTTATGTATCCTTCCGCCTAGGGTTAAGCGATTCCCAAAATTTTCTGTGCCTCTGCTGTGCTAACGCCTCGTCAAGCCAAATCGCCACGCCTATGTATTTGTTGCCTCGGCCTTCCACTGCCGACTGCCACTGCCTCCATACTGCCGCTTGCCTCACTACTCGAATCCCGACCTCGCTCGTATTTGACTGCTACGCTTAGCGTTGTTCTTCGCTCGCTCTTGCTCGGGTGCTGTTTCGCCGTGCTCGACCTCTCTCTCGCTCTCGTTCTCGTTGTACATATTCCCTGCTGCTGTTCTTTGCTTTCTTTGCCATCAATGACAATATTTCTAACAGTCTCCCCCTTTGTCATTGATGGCAATACACTTCCTCTGTTTGCCTGTTAGAATCATTTCTTCTGTTGCTTGCTCTTCCTCCCCCTTTGACATCAATGGCAAAGGACGGTGCCTCATTTCTCCGTATAGGCTCTATCGTTGCATTTCCTTTCTTTGAGTTGTGTTTAGACGACCATTTTCTGTCTTTGTACCCTGCTGCTCCAGATTGTTGTACAGGACTTGTTGAGAGAACACTTTAAGGATTATTGAACTTGAATATACGTTTTTTCTCTATCTGATATAGTGAGCCAATATATGTTTTATAGTTGTGTTTCATCTGTAGTGCCTGTTGTTTGTAATCTGTGCTAGATTGCAGATAGGGACGATGCGTTTAACGACTAAAAGGTCCTTGTTTCTGTTGTAAACAATGAATCAAACCAGAGCTTACAGCTCATTGTAAGAATGGGCAATATCTTTCAATATTAGAAGCTAACTGACTTTCCTTTTTGTATAATGTGTTTTCAAAACAAACCCTTCAATGTTTTGGTCAATTTTACTTATCAACCATGCAGTTTTATTTAGATGGTAATCACAGTTATTCCTTTATTCTTCAGATATTTTGAATGTTCTATCAGAGTGAATTTCTGCAAAAGCATATTCAAGATGTTTGATTGAAAACTCAGCAAACAGCCTTCGCACAGTTTTGTAACTAATATTAAGAAAAAAAAGGCCTTGGAGATATACATGTACCGACTTCAGGAAGGCATGCAATTATATATATAGAAGACGATATTGCTTCAACGCTCAATATACTACTTTAGGTGTAAGCAAGTTAATGTTATTTTTGCTCTGCTACTGACCTTTTTCATGCTGAATGCTGATAATACTGAGAATATTATCTTATATCTCTTTGATCATGTGGACCTGTTTTATGCTTCCCTTGCTTGTTGATTTCCTTTAGGAATGATATTTTCGTTTCTGTTCTCCCCCTGAGATTGTGCTTTCTCTTCATATTAGAGATTAGTATCTGCAGATACTACCCCTAATTTATCTCTCAAATATTGAAATGATTCTCTAGCAAGAGGTTTGGTAAATATATCAGCTGTCTGTTCTTTTGTTGGCACATACTCCAGCTTTACTATCTTCTGAGCCACTTGTTCTCGGAGAAAATGATACTTGATTGGGATATGCTTAGTTTTTGAGTGAAGCACAAGATTTTTGATATACTTATAGCACTTGTATTATCACATTTGATTGAGATAGATTCATTAATGCTTACCTTCATGTCTTGAAGAGTCTGCTTCATCCACATGACTTGTGTACAACATGTTGCTGCTGCTATATATTCTGCTTCAGCTATAGACAGGGAGATAGATGTTTGTTTCTTGCTTAACCATGCCACCAGACTTTCTCCTAGATAGAATGCACCTCCACTTGTACTCTTCCTGTCATCCACACAGCTGGCCCAATCTGCATCTGTGTATGCTGTCAAGGTGAAGCTTTTGCCTTTAGGATACCAAAGTCCATATTGTGTTGTTCCTTGTAGATATCTGAATATTCTTTTGACTGCAAGAAGGTGATTTTGTTTAGGCGCTGCTTGATATCTAGCCACTAGTCCTACTGCTAGCATGATGTATGGTCTTGATGCTGTCAAATACAGCAGGCTTCCTATCATGGATCTATAGAGTTTTTGATCAACATCTGCAGATCCATCATCAGCACACAGCGTGCATCCCATGATCATGGGAGTTGTCACAGGTTTGCAGTCCTCCATTTTGAATTTTTTCAGCATTTATTTTAAGTATTTTTCTTGAGAGATGAATGTACCTGTGTTCTTTTGCTGAATTTGCAGTCCCAGGTAGAAACTGAGCTCTCCAATCATCGACATTTCAAACTCTGTTTTCATTTCATCAGCAAACCCTTTTGCTAGTTCTTCTCTATTGCTTCCAAACATAATGTCATCAACATATACTACAACAATCAGGAGTTAATTTTCATGGACTTTTATATATAGATTGTTGTCTACTCCACCTCTCTTAAAACCCTGTTTTTGCAAATATTTATCCAGTCTTGAGTACCAAGCACGAGGAGCCTGTTTCAGTCCATATAGGGCCTTCTTCAGTTTGCACACATAGTCTTCTTTGTCTGTCAATGAGAAGCCTTCTAGTTGTTCCATGTAGACTTCTTCTTCCAAGTCTCCATTCAGGAATGCATATTTTACATCCATTTGATATACTTTGAAGTTTTGGTAGCAAGAAAATGCCAGAAACATTCTGATAGCTTCCATTCTGGCTACAGGGGCAAATGTTTCATCGTAATCCAGTCCTTCAATTTGTGAGTATCCCTTACAGACAAGTCTGGCTTTATTCCTGATTACCTGTCCTTCTTCATTCATTTTTTTTTTGAATACCCATTTTGAGCCTATGACATTTTTCTCAGTGGGTCTAGGCACTAGTTCCCAGGTATTATTTTTCTCAATTTGGTCCAATTCTTCATTCATAGCATTCACCCAAGACTTGTCCTTGCTGGCTTCTTCAAATTTATTTGGCTCTATTTGTGACAACATGGCTATGTATACCTCTTCTGTTTGTTCTGTTAGCTGCCTTCTTGTCTGGACCCCTGCTTTCTTGTCTCCTATGATCCGACCTTCAGGATGATTATTCTGAGTGTATCTTGAGGAGGATTTCGAGCTCAGTTCTACATCTTCTGTTGTCTTGCTTGTTTCATCATCATTCTGGTCTTCTTCTTCATGGTTTTCTGATGGACTGCTGCAGTCTGTATTTCTTGTATTGTTTGGAAGTTCTTCATCAAATCTCACATCAATACATTCAACTATTTTCCGAAGAGTCTTGTTGTAGCACCTGTACCCTTTACTTTTGGATGCATATCCTATAAATATCCCTTCATCTGCTCTTGCATCAAATTTCCCAAGATTTTCATCATTATTCTTTATGTAACACTTGCTTCCAAAGATTCTAAAATGTTTAATTGAAGCAGGTTTCCCATGCCATAGTTCATAGGGAGTCTTGTCACTGCTTGGCCTTAAGTGGGCTTTGTTCAGAATATGCACTGCTGTGTGTACTACTTCTGCCTAGAAGGTTTGTGGAATATTATTCTCCTGCATCATGGCTCTGGCTATTTGTTGAACAGATCTGTTTTGTCTCTCTGCTACTCCATTCTGCTGAGGTGTCCCTACAATAGTAAATTGTTGTTTTATGCCATATTCATTGCATAGATCTGCAAAGTCATAATCTGTGAATTCACCTCCTCTGTCCGATATGATGCATTTTAGCTTGCATCTTGTCTGATTTTCTGCTAATGCTTTGAATATTTTGAATTTGTCCAGAGCTTCCGATTTATTCTTGAGAAATGCAACCCATGTCATTCTGGAGAAATCATCTATTATCAGCATGAAGTAGGATTCTCCACTTGGTGTTTTAGTTCTTGCAGGTCCACACAGATCCATGTGCACAAGCTGGAGTGGTCTTCTTGTTGATAACTCCTCTTTGGCTTTGAAGGATGTGCGTGTTTTTTTTCCCAATTGACATGATTTGCACATGGTATTAGAAGGTTGCTTTATTTCTGGCATGTCTCTGACAGCTTTCTTCTTGCTTAGTCTCATGATGTGATCGAAGCTGAGATGTCCCAATATTTTATGCCATAACCATGACTCCTCAAGTTTTCTAAGATGGCATGCTTCATCTTCCTCTTTCACAATGTAAACATTGCTCTCTGTTCGAACACCTTTGAGTAGAGTCTTACCTGTGGTGCTTGATCTGACTTCACAGTCTTGTGCTCTAAAAATAACTTCACAGCCTTTGTCACACATCTGACTGACACTTAATAAATTTTCTTTCAACCCATCTACATATAGTACATCTTGGGCCTTTCCTCTGCCATTGTCTATGCTGACTGAGCCTTTTCCCTTGATCTTTCCTGATTTGTCATTTCCAAAAGTGACATTGCCCGATTTCTTTTCATCAAGAGTTATAAACTTGCTTCTGTCTCTAGTCATGTGTTTTGAGTAGCCACTATCCAAATACCACTGACTTTTCAGATCTTGAGCGGTTAGAGCCAAGTCACATTTATTCATTTTCTTTATCCACTGGAGGCACCCTTTTGTTTGATATCTTTTGTGAGGTGATGAACTACATCTTCTGAGAGGACATTTGGAAGGCATATGTCCAACTTGATTGCATATACAACATTTGATTATAGTTTTTGCAGAATTGTGAGTATGAACAAAACTTCTTTGATTCATAAACCTCCTTGAGGTGTTGAGCATCAATCTTTGTCCATAATTTCTACATTCAATAATTTTATGGCCAAATTCCTTACAATAAAAACAGTAACCATAGAAACTATTTGCATACCTGATGTAAGGTTGTCTCTTCTAGTTGTTTGCTTGAGGCAGTCTCTTTAATGTTTGCTTCATTTGCTGGTTTGAATTACTCCTCTTTGCATGGCAATATGCAGCAATGTGTCCCAGCTTGTGGCAAGCATAACAGGTGGCATTCTTCATAGGAGGGAAGAGTCTCCTTTGAAAACTTCCAAGTTTGATATATTCAGAGGCATATGTCCCTTTCCCTGTTGTCTTAGTATTTATTCCATTCTTGACTACTGGTGGTTTCCTCTGATATCTGTCTTTCTCATTACAGGTATCTTCTTTTGTAGTAATTGTTTGAGCTGCTTCATCATTCTTCTTTGCTTTTACAAAAATAATCTCTCTGTCAACCTTTTCTTTGCTTTTACTTGATTCTCCATCATAGCCTATTCCAGTTTTTATCATAGGGGATCTTTGAGCAACCAGAATTTCATTCAACTTACTAGAGCTTGTTGTTTGAGAAGATTTTATAGCCACATTTCCTTGAGCATTTTATAGTTTCTTCCTGAGGCATACTACTTCTTCTTCCAGCTTCTCTTGTTCTCGGGTTTTATCTTTGATTTGCTGAAGTAACATGTCTTCTATCTTTTTGGCTTCTTCAAGCTCTACCTTCAGCTGCATGAGGACTTCTGAGTTTTGTTCTTATCTTACATACTTGAGAAGAATGTCCTTTTGTTTTCTACATTTCAGTTTGAGTCTATCAATCTCTTCCAGAGCACTTCTTAGCTCCCCCTCAAGGTCGACTTCCCCTTCTTCTTCATCTTCTAGCAGGAGTCCTTCAAGTTCTTCTATGGCCATCAAAAATAATTCGGAGGTTCCTTCTTCACTTGAGGGTTCATCTGAATCTTTAGATGTACTGCTATCTTGTTGAGCATAGAAGGATTTTCTACTGAACTTCTTTCCTTTCTGCCAGTTCTTTGATTTATTTCTCTCTGGATCTTGAGACTGATTCCTTACTTTCTTGTGAGGACACTTAGCAGCATAGTGTCCAACTCTTCCACAGTTAAAGCATTTGAAAGGAAGTTTACCTTTGTATTTCCTGATCCTCTATCCAATTTCTTGGCAAATTTTTCCTCTTCTTCGTCCGAGCAGGAGCATATGTCTCCCTCTTCTTCTTTCTTATTTTCTGTTTTAAAGGCTGCCTCCCTCGTACTTGACTTCTTCTGTGGGAGCCTCATCTCATATGCTGTTAGATTTCCAAGTAGCTGGTTCATGGTCAAGGTCTCCCAATTAGTTGTTTCTTCTATTGCAGATACCTTGGGATTAAACCTGGGTGGAAGAGATCTTATAATCTTTTGTACAATTACAGCTTCTTTTATGTTTTCACCTAGAGCCTTCATGTTATTTACTATTTCTGCAACCTTTAGAAAGAAGCTAGCAATGTCTTCATCATCATCCATTTTTAAGTTTTCAAACTGGGCTCTGTAGACTTGAAGTTTGGCAGTCCTTACTTTCTTGTCCCCCTCATGGATGTTCTCCAGAGTATCCCACATTTCTTTGGCAGTGTCTTTATGCATTACTTTAATAAACTCTGCTTCACACAATCCATTTAAGATGGCATTCATGGCTTTTGCATTAGCCACAAAATCTTGTTTTGTTTCTTTCTCTGTGTCAGTTGCCTTTGGGGCATATCCTAATTCCACAACACCCCAGACTTCTATTCCTAGAGACATTATGTATGTCCTCATTCTGATTTTCCAGAAAGCATAATTTTCACCAGTGAAGAAAGGGGCTTTATTTGTTGAGCATCCTTCTTTACTAGCCATCCTGGGAACCTAGGATCTCCTTTCAGTTGTTAGACTAGTACTAAGGAACCTGCTCTGATACCAATTGTTGAATCTTTAATTAAACTGAGAGGGGGGGGGGTGAATCAGTTTAATACATACATAAGCCTTTTAAAATTTTCACCAAAATTATTTACAGCTTAATATGTGAACAGTCTTATTTGCAACCAATATTAATTTAATGTGACACCATACTTATGTTGAGAGCAACAAGAAATTAAGCAGATTGAAATAATCACATCAACACATAAGAAGCACACATAGAGACAGCAGATGTAAGTGGAAACCCATAAAGGGAGAAAACCACATCTTATTGTTGTTGTGATGCAAAGGCAAGCTCCAACTCCCTCTCACCACTGTTTTTCTGTAGGCACCAACCTATAGGAGGATCCAACCTCAATTCTGCAAGCTACAACTTGCAAGGAAGCACCAACTCCCTTCAATTTTCTGCAGGCACCAACCTACAGGAGGCTCCAACCTCAGTCAGCTACAACTTACAGCTATCAAGCTGCAACTTGATAGGGAAGCTCCAACTTCCTCAATTTATCAAATTGAAAATTTGCTGATTTACCTCTGATATCAGCTTTGTTATGCAGCTTCTCTTTCTTCTCTTATTTTCTTAATCTTCTCTGCCTCACACTTCTATATTCTGCCTTCTCTGGATTTAATCTCTCTAACCTCTATTTGCATATCAAGATGATATTATTTATAGAGTTCTTCACATGACTGTTTGTATTTCACAAAGAATTTGGAGTGAACAGTCATGACTCTTTGGCTTCTGTCTTCTCATTCCTTTTATTAGCTTATTCAATAAACATAACTGTAGGTGCTTATTTTAATATTACAGTGGGATATTTTCTCTCTTCCGGAGACATGCAAATGCATCACAAACAATATAAACCAATTAAAATATTACATTTAATTACAATGAGAGCTCCAGCTCACTCATACAGCCTTTTGGATCGCTGCGCATTTGTCTTTTCTTTGACTGTGTTGGTCCCTTTCTCTCCTCTGTATGCCTTTCTGTTTATGGCTGCTGCATAACTCCTGAATTTATGAGCTGCATTTTTATTTATATTTTTATATCAGCGCTTTATATATATATATGAAACTGCTGACTGTAATTCTGGACAAATTCCAACGCTCTGTACGTAGCAAGTGTCTTGTTGATGTGGCGAGTTCCGCAAGAGGAACAGACATACATCCCAATTGTTTTAAATAAAGAATCGCCCTCCACCTTGAGCCGAAGCCCGTGGGTCCACAGACCACGCGGCATATTTCAATATAATCGCCACAACGTTTTATAACAGCGCCTTATATATATATATCGTAATTTCAATTCTTGGCGAGCTTATATAAAGTTTTAACATATACACTGCCACTTCCACTATAATCAATAGAATGTCATATATCCAGGCGCACTTGCCACGCTTTCCGATGCTATACTTGACTTCTTCCGATTGCGATTGATCGCAATCGCAATTTCCATTTGAATGTACACGTAATTCCAATATTCCGAAGCTCTGATTGCGATTACTCTGATGCGATACGATTAATCGCAATCACAAATTCCATTTGCATGTCCCGATGCTCTACCTTAACTCCGATTGCGATTGGTCACTGTTGCGATTTCTCTGATTGTGATTGATCTCAATCACAACTTCGAATACTCCAATGCTATTGAGCACTCATGCTCCGATTGCGATTAATCACAATCGCAATTTTCTGTTGTGATGTTTCGATGCTCTTATAATCTCCGAGGCGATTAGACTGATCCGATGCGATTATGCCGGACTTCAAATACATTTGAATCATAATTCATACACCCATTGGGTCTGGTCTTCAATCGCAATTGCAACTTTCTGTTGCATGTTCCGATGCCTTGCTTAAATCCGATGTGATTGGGAAGGGTCCCACCATATAAGGTACTTGGGTTCTGATAATAAAGCGCTCCATATCATTTAATATTATGCTTTGAACCTTTGTGTATAAGGCGCCGAATATGTAATGCGCTGTATGTATACTCCTGCATGGGTAACGATTCCTGGAATGAGATTTGTATATATATATACTTTGCTGCTTTGGGGTATACGATTCCCGGAAATTTTTTTATGTATCCTTCCGCCTGGGGTTAAGCGATTCCCGGAATTTTCTGTGCCTCTGCTATGCTAACACCTCTGCCGCTTGACCGCTTCACTGCCTCTGTATTTGCTGCCTCTGTCTCCACTGCTCGACCGTTTCACTGCCTCCATATTCGCTGCTTCTGCCTCCACTGCTCAACCATTTCACTCTGCCTCTGTATTTGACTGTTACGCTTTAGCAGTGTTCTTCCGCCTGTCTCCTTTGCCTATTTCTGCTTCAGCGTTGCTCGACGTCTGCCTCTGCCTTCTGCTGTACATATTCCCTGCTGTTGTTCTTTGCTTTCTTTTCCATCAATGACAATATTTATAACATCATCTCCTTATTACACCAAGAGATAGGGGACTCCACCTACCATGCTTAGTTAGGATTTCATTTTTAAATGATTTGTTCTTTGCTCTTAAGGAGAAGAACTTATAAAATATTTTAATGGTTTTTTCTTTTGTAGGTAGGTGACTTAACAAATAGTTGGGCTTACTTGTGCACTCATTGGGATGAATTAGCAGGCTATATAATGAATATTCAAAATATAATTTATCATTAATTGTGAGGAGATAGAGGGAGTTCCATATAACATTAGAAAGGTATCAAAATAATATTTCCAACAATATATATATATATATATATATATATATATATATGATGCTCCCGTTTTATCTAGGTAATTGGAGTAAAAATGCATTCAAAGATAGGTTATATAAATGGGTCATCAAAAATCCCGAAAAAAATATTTCTAGAAAGCACGCCATATATCATTGGAAATGTATTGAAATATGTTGTTTGACCATATAACCTTCTTTTTCATTTGGACAACCTTGGACATCAATAACAACCACTTTGAACAATCTCCCCCTTTGTTATTGACGGAAATACTTTGATATATGCTTATTCAGACAACTACTCCCCTTGTCTGTATTCTCTTTATACTTCTTGTTAGTTGCTCCCCTTGTCTGCATTATCTTTATAATTCTTGTGTAACGCACTCATCCCACATTTACCCACTTTCACCGGCTCTCCCAAGGTAAGCATGAGCTTTGGGTCACTATGATAAGATTCAACCTCCTATATGACCTTAAGGAGATGGAGTCGACAACTTAAGACCTTACTGACTTCCCTCAGGCGTTATAGGACCTCCAAGAGTAACCCAACCCCTCCAAGTGTCCAACCCATGAGATAACTCTCTTTTTCATTGAACTAGAGCCTCAGTCACTCCCTTTCCAAGGCATGCAAGTGACTGTAGGCCTCTAGTCACTCCCATAAGCTTACCTGCTAGCCACTATGGAATTTTATAGTCAGTTCTATGCCAACGACTTCAAATTTTGAGCCACTTTTTCAGTTCTAGGACTCAGGCCTCTGCCCAAAACTCAGTGAAACTTCCTGAAATGATGAATGACATAGAAACAAGGCTTATAAACCAAAACTTGAACCAGGACTTCATCTGATCTCTCCCAACTGGGGCCAAAATTCTGTCAAACACTTGTAAAACATGCAACCTGTTATCTCCACTTCAGTTTCCCAAGGCTGAGAAAGAAAGCTAAAGGGGTAACCACAGAATAGCTTTAGACTCAGTATCTAGCCCTACCAAGTTATATAGGGCTCTCTCAAAATCAGTCTCACAACCAATGGAAATGACTAGAGAATATAGATATTAGGCTAGTTATAAGCTCAATAAAATTTTATTAGGTTTTTTTATTTAATTTTACTGGATGAAGATCATAGATCTAGGTACTAGGTCAAGTTTTCGAATGATTAATTTTAGGGATGAAAATGAGGCAAAGTAGGTATGTTTAGTGAAATATTTGGGTTTTCATTGTGGTATAGGGTTGAAAATTAAGGATCAAAATAAGCATATGAATATGAATTCATTCATCAAAAGAAATGGAACACAAACATGAAGATCTCATCAAAACAGAGCATAAAACTTATGAATTCTACTTAAAAACTAATGAAATGATCACATGAAAGCATACATATGGTTTTAAGGAGAAATAAACATTCAAATTGATGATAAAACTAAGAAGAAACACTATAAATAAGCATACAGTAATCTTAATATTATTGTTGCAACTATCTTTGATATCACTATAAAATGGTGTACATTAGCTCCACACTGTGATTGCCAAGTATCCAACCCTCACAATGACTCAAGTTTGAGTACATATAGAAAAATAAACAAGATTCCACCTCTATGGGTTGAAACCTAATCCAAAAAAACTAATTAATGCATATAATGACTCATAGCCTAATTTTAGGTGAGTTATAAACAAATTCCCCTTTTTTAGCTTACAAGTTTGATTATTTGTCTCAAGTCACTAAACACAATATCATTTAACAAAGATGAACATAAATAGGCTCATTAACCATGAAAAAACTCGTGAGACAACTGTTACATAGACCTACTTCTACATTTGACTTCCATGTGACCAGAAAATTCATCAAACCTAGAAGCGCATCGAAATCTCTCAGAAATGCAGCGAAATTTAGCAGAAGTATAGCAAATTTTGAAGGAGAGTTTGGATGGCTTAGGTGAATTTATAAGCTTATATGGAGGTTGGTAAAGGTAGCCGAGGATGTCCAAAAGGCCTTTGAATCATCAAATTAGAAAAAACTCACCTCCAAGGCACCTCAAAATCATTCTCCCACAACTACTCCAGAAGCAGAGCGTGTGGTCCAAAATAGTGGTAGAAGTGTGAAAAAATGATGGTTTTTGGCCTTTTCCTGCAAATTTGTGAGCTGACATGAGAGGAAAAATGGATTTATGTAATGTACTAGTCATATGAAACCTTCAAACACTTTCCATTCATCATTTTAAGCCTTTGAGAAAAAGCGCAGTGTGGCCACACTGTGTTTTTGTGCACTAAAATTTCCTGAATTACCAAAAAAACTCAAAAATTGCCAAAATTTTCCCAAACTTCTCTCCTTTTGCATTTTTCAGTCATGGCTTAGACAATTAGAGATGAATCAGCCAAAATATTAAGGTTATCCTTATTCTTGAGCTTGCTTAGGGTCTTCTTGAGCTTTTTCTTCATGTTCTTAACCCTAATCTTGCAAATCAAATTTCTTGTGTAATAGTGCCTTGCCATGTGCCTCTGCATTGGAGTGGATCTGTTTGCCTTTTAAATTGTCTCCAAGTACACATTCACTCTATCAAGAAAATACTCCCTTTCCTTATCAATACTTGCAGCTATAGGGTCACTTGAGTCCTTGTGTGCTGGTAAAGGAGATGGCTCCTTGTCTTGCTCTTTCTTCTTTGCCAATGCTCTTGTGGTAGGTCTTCTTGGCTACCCCTGAATATATTTTTCTTCAATCTGCTCTACATCTATCACTACCTTACCTTTGCCTTCAAATTCTTTGATGGATTATGGAGGCTCTTGTGAGGTACTTTTCTACATCAAGCTCATTTTCAAGTGCCTATTTTTTTGTTTCAAGAAGGCCACCATAAATTTTTCCTTTGAGAGATCATCTTGTAGTCCCTTGATTTGTGCTTTCTTCTCCTTGATAATGTATTCAGTTGAATTTTATCCATGCTCAATTATTTATTCTTCATGAGGCATCTCTTCATCATTATGCTGCAGGGGTGACTCATTTTCATTCCTAGGTGATTGCTCCATAGCTTCTCCCTGAACTTCTTAAACTGTAGCTTCCTTAGGCAGTATTCTAGCTTGTGACCTAGTTAGAAGTTTAGGTGTAGGCATGTGTTTAGATATATCAGGGGAAAAAACCAATCTTTTCCCCTTCTTGTAGGTTTGAGAAAATTCTTCCCTAGGTTGTCTTTTGGTCACTGAAGGTATGCTAGATGGCTCAAATTTTTGTGGCCCAGATGATGTAGGAGTGTTGATGCTTTTTGACTGAGGAGACATAGGCAAAAGAGATGTTTCCTCCAAAATTCCTCCCAAGACATATTAACCTATGTGAGCTAATGAAGAACTATGAATTCTACCAAGGCATTATGGAATAAGCTAACTGAATGGTCTCTCCCTTTAATTTGCACTTTATCAGTCATCTTTGCAGGACTTATAAATAGGTAGTTAGGCAGATTTAGTGGTTTAATAGAGGTGAATTGCATCAACAATCTAATGTGGTACTGATAAAACCTACTAAAACTACCTTCAAAAGTGAAATATTGTATTATCATTTTCATCAAAGGAATTTATTTATCGAACAACTATCTACTAGGGAAGACATGACAGGGAGCTTCTTTGTACCGTGGCTTGAGAAAATCTATGTAGTTTTGAATATCCAAATCCATTCCCTTAAACCATATTTCTCCTTTATTGGGGATCTTTTGGCTGATGCTATGACTTCTGCTGAGACCAAGACATCCATCCCTACTATGGTAGTCATGTTCCTCATAAAATTGGTGGTAAATAGACTAGTCAACTTACAATGGTGCCCAACCTCTTGTATTTTCTTACAAAACCATAGGCAGCTTATATTTTCAAATGACCTTTTGATGAAATATGTAGCATTGATTTCCTACATGTTAGTTGGTTCATATCTTGAGACCTATCCTCCCTTGTTGTATTTATTATTTTCACTGGCCATGCTGTTGGTTTTGCTTGACTGAAAAATCTAGTTTGATAGGGGAAAGGATAGGGGTTTAGGGATGTAAAATAGGGAAAACAGAGAAACTAGTTTAGGGAGGGAAATTGAGGGGATAAGAGTTAGGGAAAATCTGAAAAAAAATAGGGAAGATAGGGATAAGTGTTAGGGACACAGTGGAAGTGGAATTTGACTGAATGGATGAGGGAAGAATGGAAAAAAGTGAAAAACACAGTCAAAACCCAGAAACGCTACAGAAGCCCAGCGTAGGTTTGGGTTTTTGGGGAAAAATAGTGCGATGAAGGAAATTGGTATGAGAAATGGTTGGGGAAGGTTTTATAAGTGTATACAAGGGTAGCGGGGTAGAAAACATGGGTACATTTTCTCTGAGATGAAGCGAAAACCATGAAAACTAATAGAGCAACGAAACCCTAGGAGAGGGATTCTATTCACTTTTTGTGAGAAATGACTACATCAAAGAGTTGATGAAGGGATTTACTTACTTGCTCAAGAGTCTCTAAATATTTTAGGTTAAGAAATGAACCTTGTGTTGATTTCTTTGACCTCCAAACCCAAAAACACAACGAATTCTCTAGAAGTGGAACGTGCTGATGCAATAACACATCGAGTGGATGGGAAAAGGTTTGGTGATGAAAATCCATGCTTTGATGGCTGAGATGAGGCACAATGGTGGGGAAGAGCTCTTGGAGGATGAAATGAAGTACTTTAATTCTTGGATGGTCTTTTAATAGCTTGAAACTCGATTTTTTTCTTTGGTGGTGATGTAACATCATATGTACTTTTGAGAAATCACTTGATGAGGTGATTGTACTGTAGCATAATTTATTGAAAAGGAAATGTTATGTTTTTAATTTATTCCCTAAGTTTCTAACTCCCATGATGATGACCCAATGATGGACATGACTCCCTTTTTATTTTTATGATTGACATTATGATGACAATCAAATGAAAATCCTAGACCATGAACTATATGATGCCACATTAACTCTTTTGATGGCCTAGGACACCTAAATGATGACATGGCCGCGATGAGTGATGATTACCATGTGAAAATTATGACACCTAATTCATATCTTAAAAATGATTTGGAACTTTGATCTCTTTAAGTGTATATGTGAATGACTTAATGGCCAAAATGATGGCCAAGGCATTCATTTGATGACCTTAAAAATGGAGGGAGTAGTAATGATACCTAGTACATGACTCAAGACTCATTTGAAAATAAAAAGACATGTCAAAATTTATTTGAAAATATAACAATTTTACCTAAGAGCCTATCAAACACATGGAAATAGTACCTTTGATCACTGGTGACTCATAGACACTAACAAAACCTACAGGTCATGAATGCATATATGAACATAAGGATTTGGAAACTTATCTAAGGTTTAACAAGAATGACTAATGCCTTCTCACAATAGTTGGCATAAAACCAATTAGGTCATGCATTCATTATTCATTTAGTTACAAGTAAGAACATGAAGAGATCCATGACTAAGATATGTCAAATAATCATGCTTATAACCAATGTATAACCAAATAAATAACAATGATATAACAACCATTAAAGCCACATAATAAAAATTACATTTAATCATCAAAAGAAAGAGAAACATAGCTCTTATTAGACACATGCAAAATCCAACCAGGTCTAGAACTTCCACATACCACCCGACCATAGATTGGTCTAAACCAAATTTTTCTTTCAACCTATCACCCCCGTGCCGTATTCCAAGAATGAATGTGGAATCTCATGGGATAAACCAATCCATAGACAACCAATAAAATCCAAGGTTAAACCACATCCACACTCACCATACTGTGATCTCACTTAAAATGGTCTCGAGATCACAAAACCAAACTGAGCTTGGATGCCTCATAATTCCTTCACCATCCATTGATGAATTTTCCTATCTCCACCCATGTGTTGAGGGCTTCCTGGAGAAAAACATCTCTACCCCCAACCCTTTGGATTTTACTAAGACCATCTCACCCAGATCCAAAACCTTTCAAAAATCCAAAGGTCAACCAAAAATGAATCCCATCACACCATGGCTATCCGGAAATGGAAAATAAAGGCTAAAACCACCGCAAAAACCTGAAAAAATCCATACCACCGACAACAAAGAAACCAAATACACACATGAATATGTCATGCATGCTAAAACTAGCTAGGAAATCATACATGAAATATTGTATCTACAAGTATTCCTACTAAAGCTGCTTGATCCAACTTATCCTTGCTTTCCTTGTCCTTCCAATGCTTCCTTGCTTTCATTCTCTTCTTGGTGCTCTTCTCCTCTCTGAGACTAATCATAGAACTGAACTGAAAAAGGCTACAAACTGATGCTCTGATGTCTTTTTCTTCTTGATGCCTCTAATTTATTCAATTTACCTTAATTTTCCTTCAATTTACTCCTCACATGTAACCTGTGACCTTTCACCTTCCTTTTCTTCTAATTTCCTTTATTTTCATAAATAAATGTCAAAAATACATTTTTTCCTTTTCAAATCCTTTGTCACTTCCTTTTCCAATTTCCCTTATCCATAAACACATCAAGTGATTCCCACTAGGATACTTGTCCAAAATTTAGCTTGGAATAAGTGTCCCGTGACCTTGGTATTATTTTCCTTTATTAACTTTATTACATGAACTTTTAACCTCGGGTTGTTATATCTTGTCAGCTACTCCCCCTGTTAGGGTCCTACAAGTATAGGATTCATAATTTGGAATTGACTTATGATAGTCTTGTAAATATGTACATACTTTTCCTTCTGCAAGTTGTTTTCCCATATTTTGTAAAAAAAAAAAAAAGGGTAAAAGTCCTAAAAGAAAAATCAAAGGACTTAGAAAAAATATAGACCCCAAAAGAAAAAATAAATAAAACTTGAAAGTGTGCAAGTCCAAATGCCACTACTTTTTACTTTTTTTACCGACGATTATGGCAGAGTGTCAATAAATGCCATAATCCATGATGACTTGAACTGATTAAACTTGACTTGTCATGATTTCAATTTTATTGTTGTAGAATAGTGAATAAAGACTTGTCAGACAGTTTAATCCTGACAAATCAGTAGATAGGTAGTGAATAATGAGGAGCTCATCAGTTTAATCTAAGCCCTCAGATGAAATAAGGTAGAATTAGATAGTTTTATCCTTTCAAAAGAATAAAATTTTTTAAGGTAGCAAGCTTAAATGCACATGCTAAAAGGAATAAAAAATGTTAGAATAATGTTGGGTAGGTAGAAAGAAGTGGGAAAAAGAATGTAAATATCCATTAGCGGGAAAAAATAACTAATTTCCCATCCCTTATAGTTATTTTGCATTCTATACTTTCAGTCAAAGGGGCTCAGAGCATTTCTCTGACTTCTGTTGGGACCGGACCCAAGGCTCAGTGACTGTTTGTTGAAATTGTTGAATTTCTATATTAATCCCTAATTATCCTTATTTACCTTTCATTTCATCCATCACAGCTCAAAATCTTAAGTAAATAACTCTTATTACTTAATGATACATGAAAGCCCATTTGATTAACTCCCTCCATCATACATAGCATAAAAACCCTCAAAAACATTATATCCTAAGTAAAAGTGATGACATTATGAATGATAAAACCTTTCTTTAAGTTTTCACTTTTCTTAGTTATATTAGTGTATTTTTGATGTATTACATTGTCCCTTGTCATATTAACTTCTAATTTATCTATTAAATCCCTAAAAATTACCTTTTCCTATTTAATATAATTCCTTTTAGTAATTATCCCCTAAACCCACTATTATAAGCTTTTATGCCAAAGTAATTATCCACATGCGGAAATAAAAAGCCCCAATTATAACCCCTTTGGCATAAAATTAGCAATATGTAGATATCCTGCCCCCTATAGTTATTAAGCCCCCATGGTTTAATAAACTATATAATATAATACAAAAACAAATAAATCTTCAGAAGTATAAAATGAATTTGAAAAATAAAAATACTTTCAAGCTTATTCTAAAGTTTAATTTAAAATAAACTTTAAAGCCCCACAACCTTTTGCAAGAGCTAATATCCATGTTAATTATCGATTTTTAAACTAAGGTTTCAATTGATTTATATTTTTACCTTTCTCGATGTATGAAACCTCACATTTTATATCATAAATAACCCATATTAAACCCTTTATGAATCCCGCCTCCCGCACCTCCCCAACCTTACATATAAGCCTTTGTTTTAAACGTATATCATGCCAAAACCTACTTATATGTATAAACCCATCGAATCTATAAAATAAAATTTGGTTATAAAGAAAATCACCCAAAGGTTTTCTATTTCCATTCCGCTAGCATTGAAGTCACTCGGGCCCCACCATGCTTTCCAACCACACCTTCCCTTTTACTCATAGCCGTTTGCCTTTATCTTAGAGATCTAATTGCGGAAAAAGATTTTCGTGTTCGCAAACCAAACATTTGCCCAAACGCCAAATCTATGCGAAATGGGCAATTTTCGTCAATCCACCTCTCGTGACGTGTCACAATTTCATTGCGTCACGTTCATTTGACATAATACAACTTACAACCTATAGCCCGCGCGAAAACAACTTCCTATTTTCACATTCGAAAACACAAAACCACTTCCCGCCGATGATTAGGCCCACATTAAATATTTATTGTAATAAATTATATCCAAGATTAAAACCTTTGGATAATGATTGTTTACATACTTATTTTCATATTACCGACTGTTGAGCAAACTCCGCATCACTGTGTTAAGATCTTCGCCCAAATTACCTGTTCAAATCCTGAAAAAGCTCATTTTCACCATAGATTTCTATGTTGAAGACCAGCAAAGATTTTTTTGGATTCAACTATTTTGAACCAAAGCTCGAATTTGACTATAAAAGTTGCAGAAGACCTTCCGAACTTCAAAATACTTGCAGCCGAGGTATTTCTCATCAATTTTAACTTGCAATTTCTAAAGTTAAAACCATTTATAAGTGAAGCCAAACCTGAATTAGAGAATTCATCCATATAGTTTTCCCAAAAATGCTAAAAAACAGGGCAAAACCTCGCAATTTTTTTCCAGAAATTGTTGTTCATGTAAAAGCCTTTTTAAAACCAAATTCCTCAGTTAAAGATCCCTGAAAGATCAATTCCACGGCTAGAAAAGGTTTTAAAACCTGCAGATCTCCTCAAAGACACTTTTGCAGTTCATATCATTTAGAAAACCTGTGTTTTCTGTCTTATACCAGTTTTTTCCCATCCTAGATTCCTGAATTCAGCAATAAAGCACCCATTGAGACTATCTTTCCCTAGGAATTGTTGAATAAACCCTCTTATTTTCAAGTAATTGAACTATTGCAAACTGTTTAATATTGCTCTAGTTGTAAAAAATGACTAAGAAACAAATGACACCCAAAGCTGGGGGGTCTAGGCCTGTCAAACCTAGAGGATCCAAGCCTTTTAAGTCAGAAGCATCCAAAGCCATAAAATCCACTCATACACTCACTACAAAAACCACTGTGTCTGTCAATCCCCTTCAACCACCAGTACTTAATGAAGAAACTATCCCCTTGACTGATATGGATTATAAAATTGCAGACCCTGTGATAGAATTCAACCTATTAGAAGTTCACAATTGGTGTTATGAAAAGTTCCTAGATAAAGATGACATGCCTATTTGGGAGGCAAATTTACCCAAATATGTAGTCCCAGTAACACACCCTGGCCAGGACCTTGTGAGCCTATGTCAAAAATACTATGTACCAGATTAGAGAGCAATTGTGAATGCTGATAGGGAGATTTTATTTTCTATCATTGCGGAGTCTATAAATGAAATGTTGCAACTACAGTTTGACCCTAAGGCAGTCCCCATATCCATTGAATCATTAACTCAATTATATTTGGGATTGGATTTCCCTAAGAAATTTATGATTTTCCAGAACTTTATGCCATCTCATGTGGACATTCCAAAGCTAAATCCTCCTTACTCCACTTCCAAATTTCCTGAAGGATCCAGACATGTGATATCAATGCTTTCTTTCATACTAGGATACTTCAAAGATGAATTCACTGATGAATCCATCCTTGGTTTTTTATCTACTTTATCTCTTGGTCAACCTCCTACTATGATACTTGACTATGCCAGATTTATAGCTGATAGTATCCACTATCAATTGACCAAACTGCCCACTGAAGGGGTGTTCATATATTCATCATACTTATTTCACTTGTTCTTGTATTTTTAATCTGACAAGTTTCCAATTGCATTACAAAAAATGGACTTAGAGGGCCAGCCTCTATCCATTGTTTTCTGGACCACTCTACTGAGGAAAGAAAGCAGTGATTTCAGTTTTACATACTTTTCATATCTATTCCTTCAACTATCAATGAGCATATTATATAAAGCAGAGCAACCTAGGATAAGTGAGGACATGAAGAGAATATTGCAGTTATCAGAAGAGTGCAAGATGGGAGACTGGTATTTGTATGAAAAGCACATAGAATTGAGGATTTTTGGGTCCAATTTACTGCCTTACAAATTGCCCAAGTATTTGACTATCAGAGTCTTTGCATTAGAATATTTAAGGCAGGTTTTGAATTTTGATGCCATCAACTTCATGGCTTCCAAAAATAAGACCCAGTTCAAATTGAAAAATAAGATTGGTCCTTTCATTGTAAATAACAGAGAAGTTGATAAAGAGATAGCCAAAATATTGTTAGAGCTAAAATTTCAGAAAATATTCCTTTGGAATTATGACCCTCAAGGTCTTCTCAACAGTATAAGGGTTAAATTTAAACTGCCTCCTTTCATACATGAACCCAAGCCTAATATTGAGAAATTTTCAAATCAGACAGTATGGCTAGAAAAAACTTTGATAGGTACAACTGCTAGTGCACAGTCAACACAAAAGATGGATACCACACTTGCCATGGTAGCTTCAAAATAGCCAGAATATTCAAACAAAAGAAGCAGAGATTAGGGAGCCTACACAGTAGAGACTACTACAGAGACTAAATTTAAGCTCATCTACAACAAAAGGCCCAAGCTCACTACTATAGAGAAAGAAAAAGTAATTGAAATTGAAAATATCATTGAACCATAAGTAAAAAATGATGAGGCCACTGTGATAGTTAATGAGACTTTAACAGAGATTGAAAAGGAACAAGAAGTAGCCAAAGAAATAGATACAAAGATGATTGAAAGATAGAAAATTATGGAGGCTTCTTCCTCACAAACAGTTGAGGAAAAAGACCTAGACATCAAAGAAAGGTACAAAAAATTAAACAAAAGAATGAAGAAATAAAAAGTGAGATTTACTCTCAGTTTCTTAAACATAAGCCAAGGAATCAAAATAGGTTACTTAGTGCCTTTTATTATACAACAACCAAGATGATCATGTATTTTCTACAACCAACTACTCCAACTCCAAAAACAATGGTTGATTACAAGAAGATAGAATTTGAAATAGATGATTAAAGTATTAATGAACTCGACCAGATATAATTTCATAGGCACAACTCAGAAATGCTATATTCAACAGTTGTGACAAAGGCCATGAGTCTTAACAAATTTCAAAATACAGTTTTGAATTTGCAGGATCAGATGAAACTTGATAAGGCATCCCTTTATGCCAAAGATCTAAGAATTAAGTCCTTAGAAGACTTAGTGTTGCAGGTGGGAGTTGATCCTTCAGATATTCAAGCTGTTGAAATACTGATTAAAAAGAAAAATGAAGACATTGCTGCTTTGAGGAAACAACTGAATCTTCCTCAAAGTGAGCACCCTCAAGCTAAGGAAATTCTTCAAGAACAAACAGAAAAAGATGACATGATGCAGTTGATTGTCAAACTGACTGCTCAAATAAAGGACATGGAAACACAATTGGATCAATTAGTAAAGGAAAAAGAAACAATGAAAGAAACTAATGTTCCAGTGGTCCCTACAGTTATACCTATAATCACTATAGTTGTGGCCTCCACTTTGGGAGAAAAATTGGCACCAAAAGAGTCATTGGAAACTACAGTGCCAGTACAATCAGCCACCACATCAACTACAGATTCTTCAACCACACAGGTACATCATACAGATGATGCAGGTCAGATAATAAAGGCTATGGGATAAATGACTTTGAAAACTAATGAAATTAATAGTTTGAAAAAGACAATTCAAAGTCTTGAGGCTTCCAACAAAACTGTATTAATAACATCTAAAGGACATGAGCAGAGGGCCAACAGACTGGAAGAACGGGTGAAGACTTTACTAAAGCAAGTAAATTTTACTAAACAAATTTCTTTTATAAGAAATTACCTATGGACCAATATAATTGATGCCATTCATCTTCAATGGCCATCAATTCAAATTATCTATGAGCAAATAAATTTGCTTCTAGCAGCTCAAGTTGAAACACAAAGGTCCAAAGAAGAATTAGCAGATAAACCAGCACAAGCCTTGAAGCTAATTACTTTCTTAAATAGTAAAAATAGAGCAGAGCTAGAGGAATTATAGGTATAGGATAGGACAGAGACAATATTACAGATCAAGAAGGTTTTGACAAAGAGAAAATTGATGAACACTTTAGAGGAAAAATGTGATGCCATGAATCTTTCAATAACCAAGTTCTTAAAAAAATATACCATGCTAAGACAGGCTGGTATTCTAGATATTCATGTCTTTAATGAGAAGTTGATGAACCAAAAAGAGTATGACAAGAAGATAAGGGATTATGCAAAATAACAAGTCAACAAGCCACTGCCACAGGGCTCTCCCACAGGAAAGGTTATTCTTCAATATATTGAAGACTTGTTTTTTCTTCAAAATGAGATCAAGCATCTTTTTATCTTTAAGCCTAATTTTTCCAAGTACACAGCTGCTGATGAAAACTTCAGGAAACTCAAAAATGTAAAAATACCAAATGCAGAACAATGGCAGGCTTTTATAGATTTAATGTAGCAGGGAAAAGGCAAAACAGTGAAGGAAACTACTTTGGAAAATAGTTAAGTAGAAAATAAAACTAATAAAATAGTAAACTGAATTTTTACTGTTGGTAGATTGCTTTTTACAGCAGTAAAAGTGTAAAAAATAACAGTCAAAGTGTATCATGGTCAAAGGGACATCGTTAAAGTGTATAAGACGAAAGAGTATAAGTGAAGGCAGCTCCAACAGAGATATTTCATAAGCAGTTAGTCAGCAGGACAACTTGCCAATAAAGACTCCTTGATTAGATTAAGTTGTTCTAGATATTTTGGAAAAGACGACAACTTGTTGTTTGTTGAGCAGCTGTCCCTCTTTATATGTAAAGATATTTTGTATTTCCTGAAAATATTCCTAGATATCTCTAGGATATTTGCAAACAATATTTTTGTATAAATACTTCTCCATTTAGAAGTATTAGTGTGGAAAAAAATTGCTAAGATTACTATAGACTTTTGCTGATACATTGGAGGCTTACATGTGTTGATTTCGAAGTAGCAGATTGGACAAAGCTAATTGAGCATCATAATTCAAGATTCTTGTGATAAGTTAAAGAGTAAAGTGCATCTCTTCTTGTCATTGTTTCATTTCTAAGTTCCATGCAATCCATTATGTGTTTGATCTGTCTTAATGAGTAACTAGGAATATTACTTCACGATTAGCTTATTTCTCCCTGTTTTAACTAAGTTACCATTTAAATGTTTTCTGCTAATTTCCGGTGTTAGGAATTATTCATTGCTCCTACTCCCGTTTGACCCCTGCCTCCTTCCTCCATTGTCCGGATCAAAGGATCCTTCATTTCCCTTTATCCCTACTACACCATTTCATCAAAAAAAAATTTACCCAAAACTCTGAGGGTTATCTACCTTGCCCTGAATACATTTGCACCATTTTGGCCTTGCCTTCTAGTACTGCTATCTATACTTAGACTCCATAGCCCAATGAACTAGTAGATCTCTCTCTAGTTTAATCCAAAGTGATTTTTACCCACCAAACATCTTAAAACAAAACCAAATTGTCCTATCATAACTAGCCTAAAACATAAATAAAAAACAAAGATAAATCTTAAAGAGAGAGCCCTCTCTAAACTATAGGAAGGCTAGATCCTATTGTTCCAAGTAGGTTTATGGTTACCCCTAGTCTTCTTTGACTAAAAACTCAAATCCCACAACTTAAGAAATTACTAGGCTCATAACACCCCCTATATCCATTTTCTCCCCCTTTTACAACAATATAAAAGGTTTCTCCCATTGTCTACATTTTTCAACACTTCTTGATAGATTTTCCTCTTTTCCTGTCACTAAGGACTGTTCCCCTATGTTTGTGCTCCAATCCTTATTTTCATATTGAGGATTTTTAATGAATATAAAATATGGATTTCTTTCTCCATGGCTCAGAAAATCATATGTATATAAATCATGTCTAATAAAATATTATATGTATATTTAGAGTGTCTTCAAGATTGGACATGCTTAACTCCACTGAGGAAAACCTAGGTATCTCCATACATACCTGTTGAACAATAGGTTGTTGGATCATGGATTGTTGTTCTTTATTTGAACCTTCTTCCTAATTGATAAAATGTTTCTTACATATTCAATTATTTTTTGCAAGGACTCAAGAGAGCCTCGCCTTTGTGCTACCTTTCCCAAAGTTTCAATAAGGTTGTAGGGATTAGATGCACTAACTCGAGGTTCTTGAATAACATAGGTTTGAAAAAAAAATATAGTAGATTCACTTGCCACAAAGTTACTTCCTCCATACACAAGTTTAGAAAGATGCATGGTATATTATATAATTGGTTCATAACAAATAAGTGAAACATTTATATCCTTGTTGTATTTTGATTCCTCATTTGAATAAACAACCCAACTTGTCAATCTCTTCAAAACTGGTTTGAAAAAATCATGGATGGTCACCAATACAAAATTATGGGTTGAAACACGTAAGTTGATTGATGGACTCTCATACAATATCTTAAAAACTTTTTCCTTTTTTTCCATAGGAACCTCATCTCCACTAATACATTGCAAAATAATCTCTAGAATATCTAAGATAAGTCCCTAAATTTCATTATTTTTGGCACCCTTTGAGATTGCAACCTCCATCTTTTAAGACATAATGTGATACTCGTCCAATGCCTCCCCTATGTTTATAGAAGTCTCCAATCCATAAGTTTCCTTTGACACTCCTCCCCCCGTCCCCCCCGCCTTCTCTAGCTATATGTTGCCTCTCTTCTTTTCCACACCTTGGTGTATTTTTATTTATGCCTAGTAGAGATATCTTCTTCCTTGAATTGTTTAGGAGACCATCTAATGCATCTTCTGTAGCCATGTGCTATATGCTCATAATTGTGGCATTTATAAAAATTTGTGTTGTACTTGAATAAGGGGGCTAAAAAATTATGATTTATGTTGACGTAGCCACTAGACCCTATTACCCACCAAAAGTGGGTGAACCATAGAAGAGATATTTTTTCCCACACTTCGCATTCATCCGACCAACCAAAAACCCATAACAACCAACACTAACCTATGACGTGCCATTTTATCTCAACCACCTACATCAGTCATAGGCCTTCTCACCCATTCAACAAGAGCACATGGATGAAGGTGGGATTCCAACCAAAAGGTACCTTGTTCATTTTGAAATTGGGTACTTATTCTTGTCTATATTTGGGGTTTTGATATGGATTATGGGGTGGCCTAGAATAAGGATGGGTATTGATTGTGATCTTGTTCCCTCGCCTTAAATAGGGGGTTAATATTCAACCTTAGTCCAGGGGGGCCTCCCTTAATGGTCGAATGGGTATAGGAGGGGAACTACTCAGGAAACCTTGATTAAGAGAGTGTGTTCCATCTACCCCTATTCCATACTTACCACTTTCCATATTACATTACAATCCCACTGGTTCTATGGGATTTTCCACCCATACATCCAAATACTTGGGTAGGGCCTAGAGATTTTCCTTAGGAGGTTGATGCAACTAAAAGAAAAGGAAAAAGCATATAATGGCCACAAGAAAAATAAAAAAGAATATAAAAATGAAAAATATGGCCAAGACACACAGATTATCATGTGGGAAAAACCCTAGCATGAGCTCTACCTCACTCATTATGCCCATCGCCTAGTTCCGAAGCACCATATTGCTCCTAGAGAAAAAAAAATATACTTCATTTCATTAACATAAAATAACTGAAATAACCTCACAGACAAAATGGAAATAAACTAGCTTGCGCGATGGTAGATTATCTATGAGAAGATATGTGAAAGCTATATGCCTTTGAACTATCTTGCAATGAGGCTCAGGGGAATTTTTATTATTTAAAAACATTGGAAAACCCTAAACAACCAAAACCCTAACCCTAGGAGATGGAACGCCAAGATTTTTTGGGCCCTGTATGTGTTAGTTGGTAAGCCAAATTCTTGGGGTCGTAAGTTGGTCATATTATCTTCGTTTGATGCATACTATTTTAGTGTGTTTGTTGCATGCATGTATGAAATCACACCAACTTAAGGGGTGTGGTTTACCCACTTAAGTTATTGGTCACAAGCAAAGAAACAAGTGGAGTCAAGCAACTTAGTGGAACAAGCTAGAATCATAAACATACTAGATAGAGAAATAGCATGCATATATAAACTAAAACTAACTAAAACTAAAACAAATAAACAAAAGCTCTGAATAGAGTCAAACAACTGCAATAATCTAAACGGTGGCTCTTTGGCCCCTCTTATTAAGTGCTGGTAGGAAATGAGGTTGAAACTTTAACTCTCTTGCCAAAGGGCCCCTAGAACATGGGTTCTAAGTCCCGATGCAAGGATGTTTTTACTTCCAAGCTTACCTCAGTGCAAAGTCTCCCTCTCTCTATTGTGGTGGACTAGACTTGTTGGATGGCCAACAATTGAGTCCCCTCTATCTTCAGCTCCGGATCACACACTGTTGGTATTGCTTGGGAAATTTTGGCTAGCATAACAATGTGTTCTCCAATTATTCATCTCATGGTGGCCTTATATAGGAGAATTCAAATCCTCCTTCCCTCTCTTGATACATTGTGGATGGTGACCCAAGAGAGGGGGATGATTCCATTGTGTGCCACAAATATTCCATTGTGTTCTCACTTGATTTCTAAGGAGGCTTTGGTGGTTGTCCTTAGGTGGCTTCAAGTGAGGAATCATTGTCCTAGAGTGTGCTTTTTGTGGTCCCAAAAAGTGACTTTAGCCACTCTCAGGATTGTGCACATTTCGGGCCATAAGCGCGCAAAGGCGCTCTTCACGAATGATTATGCGTGCAAAAGCATTTATTACTTGCTCAAATTTGATTTTTCCTCAGACCTTAGAGACTTTTAAATACTTTCCAGATTCTTTAATGTCTTTCAGCCCTGTAAATATTTCTGTTAGAAAATTATATATTACAGAGCAATGCAACACATAAAATATGCAGAAAACACAAGCACACAAAACACATAAAACCAGAGAGACACAGATATACGTGGTTCACCTAGTTTGGGCTATGTCCACCCCGAACAAACAGTCCTTCCTTTCCATTATCCAGCGAAATGAAGAGACACAACCTACAACAGATCGGCTGTAATATCCTCTGTTCTCTCTCACAGTCTCCCTATCTGTTTCTCGCTCTGAGAATACACATGAAATACACAACCGTAATACAATACCCTCATAAAAGCGAGGGGTTGCCTTCTAGGGGAAAAAACCCTAAACTAAACATAACTTCTACCATCATATCATCTGCCTAATGAATGGCCCAGATTGACTAGAAATTACTATACTTTTACAAGGCAATTTTACATCTGTTTTTAGCTTTGGGGGTGATTCCCCCAAAACCCCCCATTAGGGGGGGGCTCCATAAAGTCGCAGCCGCCCCCCTTAGACCCCCCAAGTAGCATTTAATTATAGGTGGCGTCGCCGTCCCATTAAGGTATAGGGGTCCAATGCTGTGATAGAAAATAAACAAGATAATCAGGCTCCACACCCAACAATCTCCCACTTGGAGACTGATTGTAGCAACTCCACCGCTGTTTCATTTGCTGGACAATGACTCCTCTTTGGACCTGGTTGTTTCTCATCTTCATTGTCATCCTTGAAGACCAATTGAAACTAAGCATATTCTTAGTTTCTCCTTGGTTACAACTTTTTTTAGCATATCTGCAGGATTCTGGCTAGTGTGTATCTTTTCCAGCTTCAACTGTCCATCTTCCAATACTAACCGTATGAAATGGTACTTGAGCTATATGTGTTTAGTCCTGGAATGAAATGTTGATTTCTTTGAAAGATGAATGGCACTTTGACTATCACTGTATAACGTGCCCATATCAAGCTTCTTACCCAATTCATCCATAAAACTTTGTAACCAAATCATTTCCTTACTAGCCTCTGTAGCAGCAATATACTCTGCTTCTGTTGTTGAAAGTGCAACAACACTTTGGATTTTTCAAACCCAAATAACAACTGCTCCACTTACAGTAAATACCTACCCTGTAGTGCTCCTCCTGTTATCTCTATCACCTACCATATTTGCATCAACATATCCCTGTAGAGCAATGTTTGAACCACCAAAGCATAATGCTTGATTTGTGGTTCCACTTAAATATCTGAGAATCCATTTCACTGCCATCCAATTTTCTTTTCCTGGATTGTTCATGTACCTACTTACAACTCCCACTGCATGTGAAATATCAAACCTTGTGCAGACCTTGCATACATTAAGCTTCCAACTGCTGATGCATATGGAACTTTAGACATATAATCCATTTCTTCTTGGGTCTTGGGGCACATCTCCTTACTAAGTATGAAATGGCTAGAAAAAGGTGCACTAACTGGTTTTGCATTCTACATATGAAATCTTTTCAACACCTTTTGTATGTACTCATTCTGAGACAATGTTAATTTGCGATTTCTCTTGTCTCTAGTTATTCTCATACCAAGGGTTTGTTTTGTAGCTCCCAAATCCTTCATTGCAAATGAATTTTCCAATTTTATTTTGAGCACATTTATTTCTTGCATGTTAGACCCTGCAATAAGCATGGCATCTACATATAATAACAATATAATATAGTTGCCATCATTTTTCTTTTTCAGATAAACACAATGATCAGAGTGGCATCTAGTATAACCTTGTTCAGACATAAACTTGTCAAATTTTAGATACCACTACCTTGGAGCCTGTTTTAAACCATACAAGCTCTTCTTTAACCTGCACACTAATTTTTCTTGCCCTTTGACCTCATATCCTTCTGGTTGCTGCATATAGATCTCTTCCTCCAAATTTCCATGGAGAAATGTTGTCTTTACATCTAACTGTTCAAGATGTAAATCTTCTGCTATTACAAGACTTAAAATAGTTTTGATTGAAGTCATCTTAGCAACAGGAGAAAATATTTCATCAAAATCAATACCTTTCTTTTGTGCAAACCCCTTCACCACAAGTCTAGATTTGTACCTTTGTTTTCCTCCATCTTCTTCCTTTAGCCTGTAAACCCATTTATTTTGCAGTGTAGTTTTACCTGCAGGCAACCTGACTAAGTCCCAAGTCTGGTTATGTATTAAGGATTCCATCTCTTCTTCCATGGATAGCTCCCACTTCTTCCTGGTTTAAACCTGCATTGCTTCTTCATAACATTCGGGTTCATCAAAATCAGTTAACAATAAATAATATATTGAAGGAGAGTATCGTTCAGGGGGTCTACTTCTCCTGGTAGATCTTCTGACACCATTTTCAGGTGTTTGAGGTGCATGTTGTTGTTGTGGCTATTGATTATTATTATTTTCAGGCACCTTTACTTTTTTTGTGATCTCATCAAGAACTGTGTATTCTTTGTTTTCTTTTTCCTGTTTCTTTTCCTGCAACTGATTCTTATACAAGACCTTTTCATTGAATATTACATCTCTACTCCTAATGATTTTGTGATTTTCATAATCATATAAGAGATAACCAAAATCATTAACACTATATCCAATAAAGGTACATTTCTTTGATTTTCCCTCAAGCTTTGTTCTATTTTCTTTATTAATATGGACAAAGGCCTCACAACCAAAAGGCTTTAAAAAAGAGTAGTTTACCTTTTTACCTGTCCATGCTTCCTCTGGAATACCACCATCCAAGGAACTTGAAGGCCCTCTATTTATTAGATAAACAATAGTATCTACAGCATCTGCCCAAAATTGTAAAGGCAATCTTGCATGCAATCTCATGCACCTTGCACGCTCCATGATTGTTCTGTTCATCCTTTCTGACACACCATTTTCTTGTGGTGTTCTTGGAACTGTCTTCTCTCTGCGAATTCCATGCTCTGAACAGTACCTATCAAACTCTTTGCTGCAATATTCACATCCATTGTCTGATCTGAGACACTTCAACTTCTTTCCTGTCTCAATCTCAACCAAATCTTTCCATTTCTTGAAAGTATCAAATACATCAGATTTATTCTGAATACAATAAATCCATGTTTTTCTAGTTGCATCATCAATAAAAGTAACATAATAACAAGAGCCACCGAGAGATGATACCTGAGCAGGTCCCCATACATCTGTATGCACAAGCTCCAATTTTTCACTCTTCTTTTCTTTCCCAACTCTGAGAAATCTGACTCTCTTATGTTTTCCATAAATGCAATTCTCACAGAAATCCAAATCAACATTCTTCAAACCTGGCAACAAATTTCTTGAGTGAAGAATCTTCATCCCCTTCTCACTCATGTGTCCGAGCCTATGATGCCATAATGCTACATCTGCTCCTTTGGAAGTTAAAGCATTAACAAAGTTAGAAATACCATTGCATAAATACAATGTACCAACCTTTTTGCCTTTTTCTATTACCAGGGCTCCTTTGGTGACCTTCCAAGTTTTATCTGTGAAAGTTGTCACACAACCTTCACTGCCTAATTGCCTTGTTGAAATTAGATTTTTCTTCAGATATGGAACATGCCTTACCTCCTTTAATAGCCATTGGTTTCCATTCTGTTGTTTTACAAGAACCTTACCCATTCCAACAATTTTACAAGGTTTATCATCATCCAAACGGACTTGTCCAAAATATCTTTGAACATAGTCATGAAAAATATTTCTTATTAGGTGTGGCATGGAATGAGGCCCTTGAATCTACCACCCAAGAATTAGTAACATTTTAGAAAGAAAGAATCAAAGCATATTGTAACACATCACCTGTCACATTTGCTTCATGATTGTTTTCTTGTTGTGCGTCTCCTTCTTTTCCCTTTCGATATCTACAGTCTTTCTTCAGGTGTCCTTTCTTTCCACATTTCCAGCTCACTATCCCCGATCTAGACTTGGATCTGCCTTTCCTTGATTTACTGCGATATCTCGAGCTCTTTCCTCTTTCCATTTTTCTTCCCCGGGATTATGCACTCAAAGCATTACCCGATGTCTCACTGGAGCTTTTCCATCGCATTTCCTCGCTAAGGATAGCACTGACAACATCATCAAACTTTAAGGTACTAGATCTAGAGACAGAGTTACTAATGGCCATAACTAAACCATTCTAGCTTTCTGGAAATGAGCACATAAATAAAAGAGGCCTAACTTCATCATCAAAGTTTACCCCTACATAACTTAACTGACTGGTAACTGTATTAAAATCATTTAAATGTTCTGTAACAAATCCACCTACCGACATCTTCATATTAAATAAATGTTTCATAAGAAATACCTTAATTGAGGTCGAGGGTTTTTCATATAGTTTCGCCAGTGCCTTAATCAAACCCTATGTTGTTGTTTCCTTCGAAATATTGAAGGCTATTGATGCCACGAGGCACAACTGTACTGTTCTGAGTGCCTTTCTATCGAGAATCTCCCATTCTGCGTCTGTCATAGCCGTCGACTTCTTTGTTTTTCTGCTCAATGGTAGGTACAGATATTTCTGATACAGATAATCTTCCATCTGCATCTTCTACAGTGGGAAGTTTCGGTCGTTAAATTTCTCGATCCTAAATTTACCATCTTTCGCCATTGCTCCCACTCGAACTAGGAACCCTTCTTTCTTGTGATTTTATCAGCCAAATAGACCTTCGGCTCTGATACCAGTTATTATAAAATTATATATTACAGATAAATGCGACACATAAAATATGTGGAAAGCACAAGCACACAAAACACATAAGACCAGAGAGACACATATATACGTGGTTCACCTAGTTTGGGCTACGTCCACCCTGAACAACCATTCCTTCCTTTCTATTATCCAGCAAAATGAAGAGACACAACATACAACAAATCCGCTGTAATATCCTCTGTTTTCTCTCACAGTCTCCCTATCTGTTTCTCGCTCTGAGAATACACATGCAATACACAACCGCAATAAAATACCCTCATAAAAGCGAGGGGTTTCCTTCTAGGGAAAAAAACCCTAAACTAAACATAAATTTTACCGTCAAATCAGCATTTGCCCCCCCTGTACCCCCCAAGCAACATTTAATTTCAGGCAGCGTTTCTGCCCCATTAAGGTATAGGGGTCCAACGCTGTGATACAAAATAAACAAGATAATCAGGCTCCACAACCAACACCTTCTGCCTGACATTAATTAATGTTGTCTTCTGCTTGTACGATTTTCCAGTGTTAATAGTTGCCCCCTAATGTGTGAGGTCTAGGAAGAACTGTATAGCCAAAATACATTATAGTTTCTTTTCTGTATATCATGCATAGAGAGAGAGAGAGAGAGACTTGCGTGAAGCTCGGAATTGGAAACAGCCTGCACCGGTTCGAAGAATGATCATGTCCTATGGGACCCCTTTAAGAAAATATAATACAATATGTATACAAATTTTCTACGAGGCGGGCATGCCCCATGCTCGTGATGCTGTGTCTAGTTAAAAAAATCTATTTGACAGATACATGTTATGTCTGTGTCACTGATATGGTAGTGATTTAGTGGTTGCTGACGACAACTGTTGACAACCTCCGAGGCATTTTTTATTTGAGAATAGGTGTGTTGAGGAGGTAAATCCCCTCTGCGGATAGAGGCGATCCCTACTAGCCCAGATCGGGTCTAGCAACAATCAAACATGCTACAGTGCAGGTTCCTAATCGTAAATAAACCGACTTGCGAGGAAGGCTTACCTGGAATCCAACGCTGTTGTTTGTAGAAGAGGTGGTGCTCACATTCCTTTGCCCTGGCAGATCACAATCCTCATGATCCCCATGATCGGACACCTGCACATGCAAGAAACAACACAAACGCAAGCATAAAATCTAGTACATACAACTATATGTCAGTCGAAGAGGACATAACTCATGAACATAATCAAGAACAAGAGTGGAACCATAACCAATAGTCACTTATCATTAAAGAGTCAAAATAAGAATACAACCATAGCTTCGACGCAACACTCTCCCCAGTCGAGTCGCCAAATTTTTGCGGAGGTAAATCCCCTCTGCGGATAGAGGCGATCCCTACTAACCCAGATCGGGTCTAGCAATAATCAAACATGCTACAGTGCAGGTTCCTAATCGTAAATAAACCGACTTGCGAGGAAGGCTTACCTGGAATCCAACGTTGTTGTTTGTAGAAGAGGTGGTGCTCCCGTTTCTTTTCCCTGGAAGATCACAATCCTCACGATCCCCGTGATCGGACACCTGCACATACAAGAAACAACACAAACGCAAGCATAAAATCCAGTATATACAACTATATGTCAGTCGAAGAGGACATAATTCGTGAACATGATCAAGAACAAGAGTGGAACCATAACCAATAGTCGCTTAACATTAATGAGTCAAAAAGAAGAATACAACCAAAGCTTCGACGCTGAATTCTCCTTTGGCGGGTTGTCAGCAGAACATGTCTCGATAAAGCCTGTCAAGGATGGGACAAGCCTCTCTCTCCGGATACTTGGCAATAGTCTCCTTGCTTGGATTTGGCCTTAAGGGAATCAAGAAGGTTCTTGCAGCATAAGGATGTGAAAGCTCTTGGGAACTTGGAGATTAGCTTGCCATGGAGAAGAGCAAGCTTTTATAGAAGGAGGAAGGGGAGTTGGGATCCCTATAATTATGGGATTGGCCCTATCATCAAGGAAGCTTCCATGAGAGGTGGCAAACCACTTCCTCTCTATGGAAATCCGTAGCCAAACCTCCCAACTCAAGATAGATATCAGTCCAGGGATCTGTTAGGACGAAACTTCCGCCTTTTATTTTTAAAAAACACCTCTTAATATGGTTGGCGCGGGTGCGGCTCTATGATAAAGCGCCAATTAGCACGCCCTCTTTGGAGGATTTGCCCCCTTGGCGCGAGGGCTGAACTGTGGAACCGCGCCAATGGAAAAAGATATATTTTTAGGGTTTTTGCAGGGAGATGTCTTCAGGGCAATGAAAGCTCATCTTCAAAGGGATGCAATGAAAGTATTTTCAAGTCATTTCACTGCTCACAGGTCACAGAATGAGCCCTCCAATGTGCAGGACGGGGATTGCAGGGATGGTGACAAATTACTGTGTAACAAGGTGGAATGTGGTACCCATATGCATAAAATTGGTATAGCATATAGCTGCGCATTGTACGCATATGTGCTGGCTGGGACCTTCCCGTGTAAGCATTGCTGAAAGAGACGCTTATGAAGGCATGGGTCTTTGACGAATTTGATCAAAGTGAAATGGTTGTAAGGTACGATACCATCTTGACATGAAAGCTTTTGTTGTAGTAAAATGTCAGGAGGATCGATGACATCTATGGGCAGTGATGTCTCCCACATTACCACCCGAGGATGCCCCTTTTATGGAGAGGGGTGATCCATGGTACCACTTCCTTTTTGAAAAATAGGTGTTGAAGTCGACAAAAAGGAAGCCTCAACCAAATGAGGGGTCACTAACATGAAGGGTCAGGGACCTGGATGTGATGGGTTTAACATAGGCATGTTGGTGAGGGGTGACTGAAAACTGATGATGGGGATTCAGTGGCCCAAGGTCAGAATGTACTAAGCAGCTTGGCAGTAGTAATAGTTATTTCTAATGGGGAAATCCCTGGAGTCGGTAGGACTTCCCAGATGGGTAAAGACTGGATATGAGTGTCATGGTGGCTTATGTGTGGGGGTGTGATACTCCGACCAAGGGTGTTTAGGGACTACTGCCATGGGAGAAAAGATGAATGAGAGGGTGGGGGACATAGTGCACCGTTTGTGGTCTTTGTACACTTACCAAAAGAATAAAATAACGGGGTTTGGTTTGTACAAAACACAGAGACGAGTGCCCCAAAACATGAAAGTGTTCACTCACTAATGTTGTGAGGAAGGTGTGTTGTTGAGGGTGGGGGCCCCATTGGTTGGTCTCATGTGTGGGGTTGATGAAGTGGATGAAAAAGTATCATAAATGGGATTATGTTGGTAGATGTTGTTGGGCCGCTAGTTTGTCATTATTATTATCACTTTTTAACACCTATTTCATCCATTTCTACCATTCTTTATCACGTCATTTATCATGGTTTATCATATAATTCCATTTTATAATTATTTATGCTCTTATGGATAAATATCATTTATTCTCCTTTATTTTTAATAAATTGATGATTATTATGCATGGTTCTACCAATAATGGTTTATTAATAAATTTTTTGTAACATCACTCACCATTTTAGCCTCCAAGATATTTTCCAGATTGCAGATTTGATCTCCAGCCCATCATTAAATATTCCAACTTAGAAATTCGTTGGAATAAGAAATGATAGTTTTTCATTGGAAGTTTTGGGAAAATGGAGAAGAATCTGGAAAATCCGAAACATGGGTTTTGTCCAGAACGGACCAAATTAACTTTGGCGAAGAGCATTTTTCCCAAATTCGGTTCGTATTAAGAGAAACAGAAGGTTCTCTGAAGACGATTTTCTCATATTCGTTGTTGCGACCAATTTCCAAATTATCTCAGTTGCAATACCAAATTCAACCTGTTCTTGTTGAATGATTGATGGAAAGATATTTTAGATATGATCTTGTTGATCAATTTGTCGTGAAAAATCCAATTTTGTTATGGGAATCATTTTTTAATCATTTCTGTTATAACTTCTCTCTGCTCTGTGTGTATTTAAATGAAAAACAGAGATCAAAGAAGCAGATGATTTATATGATTAGAATGGGATTATTAGAGGATTATTAGATTGGAGATAGGAGGAGGACATAGCAGAAAGTGGGGAATGTAAATCAGACCATATCATGTATTGTGTCATGTATCTTTCATTTACGCATCATTTGTAACGAACATAACGTAGTTCTGAAGACAGATTTGTATTGTAATGATTGTGATGATTAATACATAGTTTGCGTTGTTGTTCATTCGATTGTTCTGGAGTAATTAAGCAGTGTTCGCTAGCGGCTAAGGGCCAGGTCTCTGGTGAATTTCACTGCTATTCTTTGTGCTATACTTTTCCATTTATTGCAAGTATACTATGCTTTTATGTTTTACATTGAATTGCTTTCGATGATTTAGATTTCTGCATTTATCCCTTTGCGTGCACATTTCCAATTTATTAGTTGTTTGTTAACAAGAATCAGTTTTGATTATTTAAAGTATAGACTGTTATTTATATTAATTTCCTTCTGTTTGATTGTTTAGATCCAACTGAAATACCTCAGTTAATGCTTCAGTGCTCTCGATTGATTGAATTATTTGAATTAAATAATGAATCACAGTTTTGGATTATAATGCATAGATGAATTACTTTCTTTAAAGCTTCAGATTTATGATTGCATCTATATTCAATGATTGATTTTACCATTACTCTCTAGGTTTATAGCTTGCACATATTGTGTACACTCTTGAAATAAAAATACTTACCCAGGTTGATAATTAATGTGAGGCAATTAGGAGTTTTAAAAGACACCTTTTAGCATCCAACATTTTGGCACTGTTGTCAGGGAAAGTGTTGCCATTTCACAGAGAGTGATGTATGTTTGATATTTGTTTCCGGGAAAGAATTGGGTATTAAAAACGGAAGGTAAGAACCTACGTAACGAGCAAGTAAAGTGATTTCTCCTCTACACGCTTTTTAGCACAATTGCATAGAAGTTGAAGTAGGTGTTTGATGTTTGTCTGCTGTGAAAGAATTGGGTATTAAGAACAGAAGGTAATAACTTGTGTAACGAGCTATTAAAGCACTTGCTCCTCCACCCGCTTTTTAGCAGAATTGCATAGGAATTGAAATAGGAATTTTAGAGGTAGAATTTTTGAAAAAAAATCTTGTAATTCCACTCGAGTGGTGATGTAAGCACCACCTATTTCACTAACCAATTGACAGGAAAATTTGAAGGAGTATCCTCAAAGAAACACATGAAGAACATCTTCTATTATGGTAATAATGGCTCACATTGCAACTTTTGAATTCCCTATCAAAGATCTAGGAGGAGTGACACTAATGCACATAATTCCCCCATCGTCTCTACCAAATTTTCATGGTTTGACAAATGAAGATCCAGATACATTCTTATTTGAGTTTGAAATACTTTGTAGAGGATATGATTATTGTACTAATAATAAAACGTTGAAAGTGTTTCCTCTTACTCTAAAAGGAGCAGCTCTCCGATCATTCATGAACCTTGGTGGGAATTGCATCCAAACTTGGGAGGACATGAAGAACGTATTCTTGAAGAAGTACCAAGACTATTGCAAGGAAAATGAAGATATTTTCAATATGATACAAGGGGAAGATGAAAGCTTGGAGGACTATGTGGAGCAATTTCGATACAACCTTCAAAAATCAAAGCATAAGTATTTGGAAAAACAGATCTTAAAAACACTCCTACTCAAAGGAATAAAAGATGAATTTTTAGAACTCTTAAATCTGATAGGAAAAGGCGATGTTTTTCAGTTATCATATGATGATGTTTGTGAATTATGCATAAGGTATTCAAGAGGAATATCCAAGGCTAGTAATAATTCTAGAGAAGCTTCTTATTTCTTTTCCAAATCTACTACAAGAAGAGGAGACATAAGAGCTGAAATCAATGTTTTATTTGAAATTTTTAAATATGATTTTATTAGCTCTCTAAATTAACAATTGGATGTTTTACGGGTGTTGGACATTGGATAAACCAACACTCCCCGTGTGTTTCGTGACATGGACTAACCGCCTCTCGTGGATCCTTATCTCTGGCGATGCGATCGTTGACTAACACCTGCGGGTTTTGGTCTAACGGCAATCGTGATTCCCAACAAGTGGTATCAAAGCGTAGGTCACGAGTTCGATACACACCCGGCTCGCGTTGGGGGGGAGATTGTTGGAAATTGGATAAACCAACACTCCCCGTGTGTTTCGTGACATGGACTAACCGCCTCTCGTGGATCCTTATCTCTGGCGATGCAATCGTTGACTAACACCTGCGGGTTTTGGTCTAACGACAATCGTGATTCCCAACAACGGGTTCAGAAAAATCAAGAAATTGAAGAAGTGTTTTTCCCTCATTGCCGAAAGGAGCGTCCCATAGAGACTCACTCTTCCTTATCTAGGATGGAAGTAGCATATCAAAAAGATGAGGAAGCTGCAACAATGTCAAAACCATGGAAATTATGGCCTACATGTATGGTTCAAAACACTTCCTATCCATTTTTTTAATTATATAATCCATTATGGAATACTCATGTGTTAGGGCAGCAATGTCAATATAACCCCCACAAATCTTATCTACAAGTTTGGCATGGTTCATCTTATGATTGCATGACTACTCTCCCTCATCTTGTAGCACAAACACATCCTCCATATACTCCAGCAGCTCTTCCACAACATCTTGCTTGCCTATCAAAATCATCCACTCACCTAATCAACTACATCATCAAAATGCTCCATTCCTTACACAATTTCCGGCTCAACTCATTCCATACCCTCACCATAATAAACTAGTGTAACATGCTTACAGTATTGAACTGAAAAATTTACTCACCCTTCCCACCCATTCTATCTCACATGGACCATTGGAGAAAGCTTATACTGAGATTCAGAATATATCAAATCTAAAAATTGTAGAGGTTATGAAAGAAAATGAGGTTTCTTCTAGCCTGCATCAACAAGCCATTTTAAAAACTCAAGAACTTCATGATATGATGGCTATGGGAAATCAAGAAAGTAAGGGATACATTGAAGATTGGTTTCACTCCATTTGTTTGCAGCATCACTCCGTACTTCAACAATTTTTGGCACTGTCTTTTCAAGGGAAGTTGGCTTCTCATACCTACTATTTATTAACATGCATTTTTCAAATTTGGGTATGTACATATTGGAGGCCTTATTTCGAAAATGGATCCACTGGAAGTAATCTTATACTTAAGCATATTCAATTTTCAAGGAAGAGTAGGTTAGTGTAGAAAATAAATAAATAAGTACATAAATAAATACATTTTTATTATTATTGTTTTTGTTGCAACACACTGTGGAAATCAACATTGGTGATAAATATTTTAATTTATTTGTGTATGTGTTTCGGGGAATATCACCCTAGAGGTTCGTTGGGTTACAACCTCCACAGAGCAGGGGCATGCTACTTAAGAAGGACTCACACAACCGTGCACGTTCAGAAAAACTAAATAGAGTAGAATGAGGAATTTACCCGTAGGTCCTACGGTTGAAGAAGATCCCGCAGGGTTCAAACCCCCAGCAACCGTCCTTCCTTCTTAACCTGAAAGAAAAGAAGAAACAAGCACAAAGGACTGGTTGTACAACATATATCTACTCTAAATCTTAGTGAGATTCATATAAAACATTAAATAAATCATAATGAATGCTTGTATAAAAAATATTCTCATACATAAAAGCATACACTAACACGTTTATTTCGGGAACAGCATGATAATTTTGTATTATAAATAGCATGTACAAAAGTAACGAGTGGAGAGATCACCTGATCCTTCCACGGCCTTCGAGCAGACCGTCGTCTGGATCCGTCTAGCCCTTGCCTCGCTAAGAATCCTTCCAAACTGGTGCATACGAGATGACATATAGGGAGATGAGCATCTCGAGGAAACAAGGGTTTCCTATAATGAAATGGGAAAGTGCAGGAGGCACGGGGAATCAGACTTGGATAGGGAATACCAACAGAGTATAATATCAATAATTCTCTCTCCCCCTTAGGCCATACACATGAGGGCTTTTTATAGTCCCTCCAAGTAGTTTCAGCAGTTGGAAACAGTTGGCCACGGGTTGGGGTGGTTGAACTACCTGAGTAACCATCAACCCAGCGCGAAATTAGGGATTTTTATATATTTTTTAATCATTAAAATGGCATACGCGGAAAAGTCTAGTTGTACTCGCGTATACACGCGGAAAAACACGGGCATAGTCGCGTATGAAGGATTTTCCAGTGTTTTTAAGTGAATTTGTCCAAGTCTGTAGGAATGGGTGCCCATAAAGCCATGTAGCAATCATGAATCATGTCAAGGTGAGAAATGATGCTATAACAGATGCCCCCTAATATATGAGGTCAGAAGGGGTACATGATGGCCGAAATGTATTATGCACATAGAAAGAACTTCGCAAGGACAAGAGAGGACTTCACCAGATTTCAGCCTGCCAAAAACCAATGAAATAAACAGAGAGTCAACTCATGCTAAGGCGGGCATACCCGTCCTCAGTCAAAAATACATCATATAGAAAGTAGTGAATAGATCCAACATGTATACAAGTATAGCTGAACTGAAAGTACACAATGAATCATCTGAGCATGGCCCGGAAGTGTAAGTCTGAATCAATGTCCAAGTATCACATATAGAAAGCTGATCAAAGATGGTGAAACTGGATGTCTGATCAAAGAAGTAACTGAATCTCCAAGTACCAGATCATAAGAGGTGGATCAAACGGTACAATCACGCAACTCGGGAGCCAACATATAAGATGCTGTTGTACTGAACTGCAACATATAAGGGTGGACGACATCACTGGCAGAAACTGAAAGGACTATCAAAAGTGAACCGAAGAATGCTGATGCAACCCGAGGTATTCACCGATCACTATGGCACAATTCTACACAATGGGAATAAATGAGCTGAAGTCGACCATGTGAGAAATCGTTGGATTACCGGTCAATGATGTATACTGTTAACCAACGCAAGACAACCCACCAATAATGATAATGAGTGTCAAGGTGCCCCAGTACAATCTGACAAGTGCGAATGAATGAGTTGAAGTCGAACACTTGAAAGAATCTACCAATCAGGAGGCAATGATGAATCCCCACTGTCGATAGCGAAGAGTCTGCCACTGATGACTGCAAACCCTAAGGTACTGACAAAAAAGACTCTAGACCTTATTCCCAGAGCAATGAGTCGGATTCGATGGGAAAAGATCTGCTGGAAGGAAGGCATTAAGGCATCCCACATCAGTCCAGCGCGAGTGTAACCCGCAGGCCAAGATTTGGAAGGAATCGGACGAAGTAGAGTGATGGAACCAAAACCGAAGTACGTTTCCGACGTGCACAAGATGAAGCTAGCGCACAGAAGAAACCCTCTGAACCAACCAATAATGAAAGCTGACACAGAGGCGAGAAATCCACCGATAGGGTCAAATGGAAATCCAGGTACTGCACGAATCCCAAGTGTGATAATGTGTGCTGACGTCGAACACAGGGGAAACCACTCAGTCAAAGACCCATGATGATGATCGAATGCTGAGCACAAGGTCACCTATCAATGATGGAAATAGGCCCAGGGTGCAGCTCTAGGTTTTCTCTCAGAGCAATGTGTCGTAGTCGATAAGAGACAAACCCGCCGGCAAGAAGTCAATGAGGACCTTCTCAAACCAGCACGAGCAGAAGACCAAAACATCTAATGTGATAGAACATGATACTAACAAGACCGGGAAGGCCGACTGAATAATGAGTCAAGAGACACCGCAGAATGGCCGACTCAGGTTAGACTTCCTTTGAACAAAAGCACGACTCGTGATGACCATGGCAGTAAAAAGTGACACTGTATAAGTCTGTTATGCAGGAGGCAGAACAAACTCTCCATATGATTGGAAGAGATAACCAACCGGGGAAGAACTGACAAGTGAAACATGGTAAAGGCTGAACCTAGTTCAAAACTAAAACCATCCCAAATGTAGGAGATATAGATAAGTATATGTGCTTTGTTCAAGGGTGAAAAATTGACTCTTGTACTGCCATCAAAATAACGAAGATACATCCCGTTCCCGCTCTTTTTGTTATATTTTATTTTTTTGTCTTTTTCATATAATAAGCCTGAAAAAGAATAAAAGAATGCTATGATACAATGGATAGAACGAGTATCAAGAAATCAGATGCACTAGTTCCTGGGACTGGAACAATCCTATGCTCAATGCAAGGTGGCGAAAACTGGTCAGTGATACTCAGAGGAACGTTCCATCCATGGGTACAAAGGTGTCAAGTCGTGATAGCTAAGTGCATGCGATGGTTAACTTGTACAGAAAGTCAAGGTCAAAAGTTGGCTTAAACATCGAGTCCAAATGAAGCCGGCTAAAGGCCAGGATAAACAAGTAGCCAATATGCAATGCAGTAATACAACTTAAATGACACCAGGGAGCCTCTAGGGTAAAAGCCAGAAAAAATGATAAGTGATGAAGAAGAAGAATGAAGCTTCAACACATAAGACATGGTGGGACTAAAGAGGACTCCCGAGCCTACATAAAAAGCAGCATGGGCAACAAGTGATAGCGAGGAACTAACTAGGAAGCCCATGTAAAGGAAGGCTCTACCATCGAGTCATGATTAAATAATCGGCGAGTGAAATGGGTGTAATACTCATGACCTGATGGGATCGACCCTAAGGCAAGTGATCAGTATGGAGGCTAGTATGCAAGATGCAACGAAGAGTGATTTCCCTAACCTATATGCCAGTGAAGATCATATACCTGCCGTGACAAGTCGGTAATCATGGATCAAAAACCGGGAAAAATCTCAAAATTGTCAAAATGTACCTGAAAACATACCAAACTGGGCACTTCCAAGCAACCGAGTTATGCAGCTTAAGATAGATCGAAAAAATAAGCATAAGGAATTTTTGTGAAAATTTTCAACTTTTTAGCCATAAATAGACAAATTATCTCATATTTGGTTCATTATTGCATTGCTGATTTGGAAAAAAGTGCTCTGGAGCAAAAAACGTCTTTCGTCAAATCAGGAACAATCGACCGTCGAAACGCGCCGAAACTTCAGGTAGGCTCCTTAATCATCCTGTTTATTCATTTTGTCCGTTTGGAATTTAAAATTAAGTGATTTTTAGCTTTAAAACCCTTGCTAAAATATACGGACTTGCGCATACGCGGGTTCATTGAAGGAAACTCGCGTATACACGCGACTGTGCAAAGGAAAAACTGCGTATGGGCAGGTCCGAATGCAAAAAAGCGTGGCTAATGCAAAATTTGATGAAATTTGACAGGATGACAATCTCATGGAGGGAACGTGAGCATAGCGCAATAGACCAAGAGGTCATGCAGGATTGCGCAACGCAAAATATCCTTCGAAATTGCGGATTGTTCAAATTATTCAAGATGCCAAATATGAAAAGCAATGTGCGGTTGCTAGAAATGCTCGTAAATTACTGGGAACCAGATCAGGATTGCTTCATTATTGATTAGATGCCAGTATGCATTGAAGTGGAAGACATATATTTCATTACTGGACTCTCCCGGAGGGGAGAACCAGTAGAATTGCACGGGAAGCCCCTGGGAGGGTTAACTGTGGAAGACTATGTCCACGTGTATTGTGTACCGGGTTCCAAAAAGGTTGGAACGCAGATTGCCATTAAAGATGTGAGGGATTTGCACATGAAAATCCTCCTTTTCACCATCAGCAGAGTGGCAGGATCCGCCTCTCTACATCAGGTGTCCAGGACGCAAATGAGCATAGCTGTAGAGTGTTTGACTCATGTTTATGATTGGTGCACAGCCCTGTTACTGAACATGAAACAACAGTTGACCTCTATTCGTCAAGAAAAGACTAAACATTTTGGCTACGGTACCATTTTGACAACATTCTTCTTTGAGAAGATTCCCATTTTGAGACCCAGAGTTATCTCTACTATCAGTAGCCCGCGGGACCCAAGAATTGCCCGTTGGGCAGACATGATGAAGAGACTGGGGGGTAGTGAGGTACCCCAGACCACATGGGATGATGAGTTCTTCCTTTGGTGGGGAGAACAAATCATCGCAGTGGACGACTATCCCTATGCCAGAATGGACTTTCGTAGAGATTCAGATCTAGTTCTTCCACCTGGCACAGCATGGGGAGCAGTCAGTAAGTTTGCAAAAAAAAAAATTGACTTATATGATTTTTTTTTGGAGTTTTTCAAATATGTATGAAAAAATGAAAAACAAACATGTTTTTGATTGGATTCATAATGACTGACAATGAAAAATGATCATGTTTCAGATGTTGGACCAGTTTGTCCTGAGGGCCTTCCGCGCCATAAGCGCCGCAGAGGCGAAGCGGATACTGTGGATTCAGATATAACCCTCCAGGCCGTGCAGAGAAACTTGGAGGGATTAACCCACCAAATCCCTATGGCTACCGTGGAGGATCTACCGGAAGCCATCCAGAGACGGGTGGTAGGAGTGCCCCGAGACTGGGTTAGACTATTCTGCCGAGTTTCCACTGCAGTTACGTTCTATAGGAACACGACTTCTGGGCAGGGTCCTCAGGAGTAGACAGATTTTATATATAGATGACTGTATATTCTTTTTTGAGACTAAACATGATGGGGCATAAGCCCAAGTTTTGTACGAGATTATGGATCCAAATTTTGTAAAGTTTTTTGACACTCCGATGATATATATACATCGATATTTGATGTGATGTGATAAATGTATCAAATGTATGATGTTTTTGATGATTTAAAAATTTATTGTATGGAATGATTAATGTGCCAATCTAATGCTTGATTAGCTAATGAGTCAGCAAACCAATTGTCAGCTCGAGGAATATGAATGAATGTTAAAAATTGAAATGACCTTTGTAACAAATGTACCCTCAAGAACAATCGTAATAAAACTGGATCTCGTACCCGATAAGTGTTGTTCAACTGCGACACCACCAGCTGGGAGTCCAAGAAAACTACCAACGAATCAACACCCGAAGATATTGCCTCCGAGAGTAGATGAATGACTGCAGTGTATTCTGCTACGTTATTGGAAGCAGGACCAATGCAGACCCCTCTTGATACCAACAGCTGACCGGAAGGATAATGAAGCACCCAAGCCACGGAAGCTAAGTTCCGGGTGTGTCTACTAGCACCATCGGCGAAACCAAAATGACTCATGACATCCAACACAACCTGCCAAAGCAGATCAAAAACATCACCACCTCATCAAAAATCGAAAATCAATCAGATATGTACAAAGCAAAAACTACTATATACAAAAGCAAGATGCCAGGCCAAAGCCTAGGCATAATACTTCTTCAAATAGAGCCCATTTCGGGGCTCCGGCAACTCGTTCCCTTCGAAGTCAACCAAGGTATACGCTCCTTTATTAAGGACTTTTTTAACGATATAGGGGCCATACCACATAGATTTAAACTTTCCTGCCCCCAGGGCATCCTTTTCTTGGGCAGAGACCAAAACAAGGTCACCTTCCGAAAAGACCCTAGGCTTGACCGCCTTATCGTATTGAACTTTTACTCGGTTTTTATGCGCTTCATTCATCGTGGCGGCATCTCGACGCTGCTCATCGAGATGTTCCAGATGAAGAAGCCGTTCTGCCAGACTGGAAGTGTCAGGAAGAAGCTCAACAGCTAATTTAAGGGAAGGAATCTCGCATTCAATGGGAAATACGAATTCCACCCCGTGGACTAACTGAAACGGAGTAAAGCCAGTTGCAGTTTTAACTGACGTCCTGTATGCCCAAAGTGCAGGATATAGCATAATATGCCAGTTGGATCTATGTTTATCAATTGTCCTTTGAAGAATTGTCTTCAAGGATTTATTCACGGCTTCCACTTGCCCATTGGCCTGAGGATAATATGGAGATGAATGCTCTTGCCGGAAACCCAATTTGAGAGCCAACTCAGCCATCATACTATTCTGAAAATGACTGCCATGGTCAGTGACAATCTCTCTAGGTATACCAAAACGAGCGATAACTTGGTTGAAAAGGAACAAAGCTGCAGTCTCACCATCGTTCCCAAAAGTAGGCATAGCCTTGACCCACTTCGTAAAGTAGTCTACTGCTACTATAATGTACTTGTGACCTTTTGCCGAAGGCGGGTTACAAGTAGTATAATCAATACCCCACTTTGTAAAGGGTCCAACAGTAACGACTGGAAAAAGCGGAGCTGGATGAGCGCGCATTTTTCGAGTATACACCTGACACGGATGACACTTCTTGACCGATTCGATGCAATCTTTGAAAATTGAGGGCCAAAAGTATCCAGCACGCAAAATATTTTGGGCTGTAGCAAGCCCAGATAAATGACCCCCTGGCTCAGCGAGAATCATTGAGCAGCCTGACCAGCCGAAGAAAGACAACGAGCGTCTTAAGTTGAATCAACCTCGACAGTACAAAAACCTCACATTAATGAATAATTCTTGGCTAAGTAGCCTTTGACTTACGATGCTCATCTTTTGAAAAGTGAAACTTCGATCACGGAGATACAATGATATCCCAGTACCAGGATCTGTGGAGAGATAAGGAACAAGTCATCAGGAGAGAAAGGACTCATCATGAATCATTTTCTTCCCCACGGGGCAACTCAGAGATCAATTCCGCAAAAACTAATGACTTCTTGGATTTGGCAGACATGAACTCAAGATCAAATTCCTGTAAAATCACAATCCATCTATTATATTTTCCCCCAATCACTCGCCTGCTAAGGACAAACTGAAATGGATTGCCAGTTGCCAAGACATAAGTTTTGTGAAGAATAATGTAATGCTGGAGTCGCTGCACAGCATGAACTGCTGTTAAGGCTAACTTTTCTATTGGGGTGTATCGAAGTTCAGGTCCTACCAGTCCTCGACTAAGGTAGTAAATAACATGCTCTGCAAGAGCATCATCCTCCTGAACCAGAACCATACCAATGGTAGATTCTGCTGTTGCCAGATACAAAATAAAATCTCTGCTATAATCAGGTGGACTCAATAAAGGCAGAGGTCAATGCCTTTTTCAAAGCATCGAGCAGGTGTTGAGCGTAGTCGTCCCAAGAAAAGGAAACTCCTTTCTTGACGAGTCATATATCCCTTTGTAATCTTAGCATAGTTGACGATAAACCTCAGAAGAAAATTAGACTTCCCTTGGAGACTTTGAAGGCGACGGATTGAAGGCGGGGGAGGCAACCGAAGTATTGCCTCAACCTTGAAGGGATCTACCCTTATCCCTTCCCACTGAACATAATAAATCCCAACGACCGGCCCAGGATCTTGTGCTAACCTTGCTTGTTCGGATTCAAACGAATTTTATAAAAACGACATCTCTCAAATATTTGCCGGAGGTGTCCTGGATGATCCATCCTCTTTCGAGAATGAGCAGCGAGATCATCTAAGTATGCCTCGATAATTTTCTTGATGTCATGGAAGGCATAAGACATGGCCCGCTGAAAAGTGGCTCCAGCATTTTTCAGACCAAAAGGCATTTTCTTATATGAAAACGTACCCCAGGGACAAATAAATGCGATCTTATGTTGATCTTCTGGACGGATAGTAATTTGATTGTAACCAGAAAAACCGTCCATGAAGGAAAAAATTTCGTTACCGGCACACTCATCAATAATCTGATCAATGAAGGGTACATTTAGGTAGTCTTTAGGACATAGCTTATTATATATCCGAAATCGGCCACACTTGAATCGTTTCTTACTTTTTATCTACGAGGTAGGGGTTTGGAAACCCCCGTGGTCGAGCTAGGAAAAATGAATCCCGCCTTAAGCGGCTTTTCAACTTCAGCTTTGATAGCTGCTACCTTCCTTGGATTGACCGGACGAAGTTTTTGCCTCACCGGCTTAGCATTTTCATACGTCTTGATCTCATGCTGGACGATAGATGGGTCTATTCCAGGAATTTCCTCATAAGACCAAGCGAATACATCCCTATACTCTTTGAAGAGCTCGGTGTAAATTTGAACCTCTTCATGGGAACATTCAACTCCAATGAAGACATTCTCGATAATATTGGGATTCCTGGAAATGTTCACCAGGATAGTAGGAGAGATCACAGCCATGTTCCCTTCAACATAAACTTGTGTTGGTGCCAAAGGGTTCAAGACTGGGTGAACAGGACCAGGAGATGGAGGACTCGGAAAACTTGTTTCAACTTCGCTCAAATCAGGTAGGAAGTAAGACCGATGATGCAAATCATCCCACGGTCTATCTATACCTGTCATGGCTTCAGTCATGGCTTCGAGGATTGCCTCTCTTCGAGGATGGCTTCTTACGATGGAAGAGTGGTATCAAAACAATCACGGGCCGAGAAGAAGAACTAAGCGTCCAAGCAGGCCCATCACCATCAACTCTTAGATGAGGAGAGTGATGATTCTCTGAGTGTCAGCAATGGCGATATGCAATCTCATTCTGAAATCGGGAAATGCCATTCCACCCACTTGACCTTAAAGCTAATGTGGCCGGTAGGGAAGGTAAAATTAAAGTCCGAAAAATAATGAGTTCTAAAGAACTCTCATCGAAGGGGAGCCTTGGAGGATGAAATAACATTAATATGCACCGTAGGAGGAGGAAGATCGAAAGTACCCATCAGGGAAGAATACATTCCAACTCCTAGATTCTCAACAGGCGCCTTAGTATTATCCAACTTAGGAACGGATGAGTCAGAAGGCGCATTCAGGTCTACTTGAGGACAGTCCAGTTGATCCACTGTAACGATCCTCCCTTCGTGGGGGAAACATACAATTCGAAATAATGAGGATGCGATGGCATCCATCTCATATATCCAGTTCCTCCCCAACAGAAGGTTGTAGTCCAAGGCTGCATCCACTACCTCAACCTCTATGTTAACAGTTTTGCCCCCAACACAGATGGGCAAAGCCGGGACAATACCATGGGGTTTGTGAGAATGACCATCGAATGCAGTAGGAACAGTGCTAGATGGAACAGCTTTGGGAGATCCAAGCGTCTTCCAGCATGCGAGAGACATCACACATGTGGAAGCACCCTCATCAACAACCGTTCGAAAGATATTGCACTTCCGATACGACGATTTAATATGGAAAGCAGATTGTAAAGACAACTGCTGCAGTTGAGAAAGCAGGCTGGCTGCACCACTATTGACCGATCCGACAAGCCCGTCACCATGCGGACCAGGTTTAGTTTTCGACAAATCTAATTTGGAGCGAGGAGCATTGGGAAAATACTTATAAAGTACCCCAGACTGAGAATAGATCAGTTCCAGCTGCTGGGCCCTAAAAATGGCCTGCTCCTCAGAAAATACCCCAGATAGGGATACATCTTTTGAAATGTCTGACTGCAGAGATTTCAGAAACCATTCGAGAAGGAATTCTCCTGGAATATGAGATTTAATAAGCCTCTTCCTTCTCCTCCATTCCTGAATGTGATCAGAAATGTGAGTTGCCTCATCCTGCTTAAAATTAGCCAGGAGTTCGGTCCCAGCCTCATATCTGACAGGAAACTAAAAATGGTTTAGAAATGTGACATCCAGTTCTCCAAATGTGGCGAAACTTCCCCCAGTGAGCTCTATATACCATTTGGCAGCATTTCCAGTTAGGGTGCGTTGAAATAATCTCAACCTAATCGAGTCATCGATTAGGGAGTTCGAAGAGCACCATAAGTGGAAAGTGGTGATGTGGTCCGCCGGATCCTCTCCATTATTACCTTCAAACTTTGGAATGTCTGAAGGAAGTTTGGTCGGGACCGGAGGCCAGCCCGGACTATAACGAATCGGGTCATTAGTCAACTTCGACAAATCTGGCAAGTTTAACGTTGCCAGAAACGGTAAGCGAGGCGGAGCCTGAGAATTCCATCCTTGAGGGGAAGGATTCCCAACATTCTGAAAATAATAGCCTGGATTTGATGAGGCACCAGGCTGCCAGAAAGGACTCGTAGAAAACGGAGAAGAACCTCCTCCCCACGCCGAGTTACCAAAGCCCAGACCAGTTCCCCCCGCTGAAGTATTGATTGAAGAGGAGAGCCCCTGATAGGGGTTCCAAGCATTAGACAGAGGAGAAAAGGACTGATAAGCACTCGATGAAGGGAAAGAAGCATTCCCTTGATGACCTGCGTAAAACTGATTCCCTGCCCCCGCTGTAGTAAAGACAGGATTCCATCCCGTAAAAGTAGTCTTAATTTGCCCCCCAGACCAAGGGTTGAAACTTTGAGTGTGGGACGTAAACGGAAACGACCCTAAAGAAGGATTGGAACTAGGAATGTGCCCAGTCCCAAAGGGGAAACCCTGAAACGAAGCTGATCCACTAGCCATGTTAGACATGGGCGTAGATCCAGCTGAAATAGCGGAAAAGGAAAAAGAGGGATTCCCACTAAAGGACATCCCTGAACAGAAGGGACCAGAATGAGAAGCATGTGCTTGGGTGAACCCAGAGCCAAACACAGTAGCACTAGAAGCAATCGAAGATGAAGCAATAGTGCCCCCTGCTTCAACAGAAGTAGGAGTCTGAATGCCTGCAGCACTCACGGTAGAAGCCGCGTTCCTAGTCGTGGCCATCGAAAGATAAGAATGATACGGAAGATATCCCAGTCTCTCTGACTCAGGCCCGATGTACTGAACAACGAACGGATAATCAGGAGGAAGAGGAGATGGACTTGTAGCAGGAGGCTCAGGTACGTCTTCAATCTGAAAATATTCTTCTTGAGGAAACAAAACTCGCGAGGTGAGCGGAACGCTCCTCTCGGGACCGACACCAGAATCAACTACGAAACCTTCAGACCTTTGTGGAGGATCTATCTCCACTGCGTCAGACCCCACAGGGTGGTAACCACCTGCTAAATCACTCCTACGCCTTCTCGAAGAAGGCTCTGGACTCTCGGGAGATAACCCCTGGATTCTCCTCGATCGTCGAGGCGCTTGATCAGCCACTTTTATAGATTTTAAATTAGACTCAAAAAAGTGAAAAGCTAGGCAATCTAGGAGCAAAGATCACTCACTATAAGAAAAATCCCTGAGATACAATCAAGCAAACAGCCTTCAAGTATTTCCGCTCTGGGTGATGAGGACCGGACACAAAAATACAGGAAAGCGAAATAAAGGACCTCCCGAAAGCAGTCTGGGATAATTACGGCCCAGAACAACTAGCAAAGGTATCAGAAACAGTTACGCCAACCTCCAAACGACAGCCTTTGCCGGCTCAAGCACCCAAGCTTCGCAAGGGCACCCCCCAGAAGTACTGCTGAAAGTGACGCGACGTCTGCCTCAGGTACCACGGGTATTCCCCCCCGCAGTCACCTGTGTGGAACCTAGGAGTGGCGACTATGGACACCAATCCGTATCAGAAGCTGGGCGGAACGGTCTTGAGGTCAGATTCAGCTAATCGGAGGGGGGGTATCCCTCTTCTCAACCTTCACTTCCCCTCGCGCTTGACTCTCGGATGAGAGCTTTCCCAGTCCACCTCACAGAGTTGGATTTCACTCAATTAATCAACTTCTATGTTTGTTTGAGCGGCCTTGGAGAGTTAACTCTCCACTCACCTATTCCAAGGCCCTACAACCTAGCTAGTTGGTGATTGACACTTAGAAAAATTGCTAGTTGATTTTAAATTAAATCGCTTATTTTAATGGCTGTTATGTTAAGTCACAAGGATATGGAGATGAAACGTATGGTGTTTTGACACAAAAGAAATTAATAAAATCTTAACTACATGCAAATGCAGTTCTTTTTCTTTCGATGAAGAGCAATCTCTATACAGGTTCTACGAGACTAAAAATTGTATTTTTTTTCTTTTCAAATAGCAAACTCACACTCTCAAAAACTAAGAAATTGACTAAATGATTTAAATGCACCTAATGAAAATCACTACAAGCATGTAAATCCTAGGATGCAAATCTCTTAAAGCAGAGTGAAATTCCCAAAAATTCCTTCAGTTTTAACTCTTCTTTGGTTGCCCAAAAAGCTTAGTTCTCGAAATCAAGAACTCTTAAAATGAGGACACCAAGAACACTTAAAAACAAGAAGAAGAAATCAAATGACAACTCCTCCTCAAAATCAAGCCAAAAACTAAAAGCAAGAAACCTCACAAAAGCTTCAAAAGTTATAGCAAACAAAAATGAAAATGCAACAACAAAAGCAAATAACAAGTGAAAATGTTTTTAAGCCTTTGAAATGCAAAAACAAAAAGCAAAGCAAATTTTTTTTGAGCTTTTTTGTTTTATAAAGAAAGAGCTCGAAAAGACCAAGCATGTAATGACCCATTCCCAAGTTATACCCAAAACGATATTAGCATGTGAACGATATAGGCATTTGATAGCTACACCTGCCTATACCGCCCACATCGCACTAGTACATCCACCTACTAATATCAAAATTTCATAAGTGAGGAATTTAATATTAAGATTTCAGATTAATATTAAGATTAACTAAGTATAAATTATGTGAAAAGGACTAATAAAAGAAAATGACATAATAAAGTTAATTCATTAAGTAATGTAAAGACACATACTCCATACATAAGACAACCGTATAAGTTCACCTCCATAAATATATTCATACCCACATTAATGTGGATCACATCACCATAAAAACATGTAATACCAACATTCAGGTGGATAAGACCTCGAGAGGAAAGAGGCCATAGGGGAAGATTATTTAAATCCACATTAATGAAAAGATCACACCACCATAAATACATATAATATCACCATTAATCAGGGAAAAGACCTAGGAAGTTAAAGCAAAGGGATGGAACTTATTTAAGGGAGGTACAGGAGGTTTTGGGGGAGAAGGAAGGGAATTACTTAAATACTTGGAGAGGAATCACATAGTGGAGATTGGAACTGCTGGGGAGTCTCTGCTCTTTCTTGGATAGCTGGGCACTGGGGCAAAGGAGACATCCTCCTCGTCCTGGGATTATTCCCGTATCGTTGTGGAGGACTTGGTTGTTTCGATAAACTGTTTATCCATCTAACATCTGCATCACGGGAGGAGATCCATCATCAAAACCATCAAACCATCAACTGTGTACCAGGTATTTCTCCTACTTATTTGATTGTTTCTCAAATTCAAAATTTCACTGCTGATTTCATTACATACATTACTGCAATATAAAATTTTCTGCAATTAATTATCTATGCACGGAACCTTACATTTCATGGGAAGACATCACTGTTTCTGAATAACTTGTCTGCAAATTAAATTTCTGTGTATGCCAATTTGTTTTCTGAAGGAGGAGCATTACATATGGTATCAGAGGAGTAGTTCAAACCCTCTTACGACCTTATAGGCCCTATATAAAAAAAATAAAAATATAAGAATACATATATAATTTCTGTTACACATGAAACAGAGTTGACCTCCACAATCTGGACTCGTCTTCTAATTAAAGGTCTTCCCACCACAAAAATGTGTCAGTTGGAAATTTGTAGTGGAAAATACAACTAAAATCTGTTTCCTTGAAGATTCAGATGTACAATCAGCCTCGGCAATGATTCCTAGTGCCATTCATCGTGCTAAATCTAAAACTGTGCAATAAATTCTGAGGATCCCAAAAGGATTTTGAAGCTTAGGTGCAACTGTATCCTCTTCTCCATCATTAGAAGTTAATATGACTTAAATGGACCTCGTAAATCTCTAACAGCAGACCAAATCTAATTATAATCTCCTCTGTGGCCATCGGCATTGCCCCTGCTTCGGCTAAAAATTGATGAGAAATTTTGCCCTTTTATACTGCAGTTAGGACAGTTTGGGATTTAGCGGGTGATCTAGCTTTCCTTATGACCGAGGGACCCCGTTTCTTGGCGATCGGGCTCATCAAGAACTGAAATCAAAGTTGAAACAGAAAACCAGCGTGTTAATATGGAACAAATCTGATCATACACTCAATATGACAGTCTAATTTTAGCTAGCAAATAAGAATGTCAGGTGCAATAACTATAAGTTAAAAAATAAAAAAAATAAAAAAAAAAACACCACGAAATTTCTGGCGCTGTCAGCAGATTAAAATGATGCAGTATTAGGGGAAAATTAACTTGGAAGGTATTTCTGTAAGGATCTGTTAGTATGGATACTCTTAAATTAAATATACATATATTAATTCTCTCAATCATACCAGTGATCTTTCCGAATTTCTTGATCAACTTCCTTGTATGGTAAAACATTACCAGCAACCGAAATGAAGGACGCTGACATCAGAGTAGCTGTGGCGATACCTAGCACCAGAGCACCAGATTTGTGCCTATCTATTTTCCATATCCACTTTCTCAATTGCTGAAGTCGAAGAACCAAGATGTGGGCGGTATAGGCAGGTGTAGCTATCAAATGCCTATATCGTTCACATGCTAATATCGTTTTGGGTATAACTTGGGAATGGGTCATTACATACACCCCCGGTTTATAGGACCGTTTGAAGTCCTGGAAAAAGTCGGACCAGTCGCTTATCGTCTTGCACTGCCACCTCACCTGCATAAAATTCATAATGTATTTCATGTATCTGCCTTACGACATTATATTGCTGATAAATCTCATGACCTTCAATGGAAGGAACTGCAGGTATCGGACGAGGGAATCCTAACGGTCGAACCGTTACGTATTCTAGAACGTAGGGTTCGACAGCTCAGGAACCGCCGGATAGACCAAGTGAAAGTCCAGTGGGACAAGTATAGTCCTGGATCAGCGACTTGGGAGGATGCTGAGACTTTTTGCCAGAATTACCCCAACTTATGCTAAATTTTGAGAACTGAAAACTTTTATGTGTATATAACTGCTCTATTTTGATACTGGACATTTTGAAACACTATGAAAAGATGTATTATTTTTCCTTGCTGGTACATGGATACCCATAAGTTTAGAATACTACTTCACTTTACTGATACCAGATATATGCTGTTGGTTTAGAATTTACTGGTGCGTGGACACCGATATGCAAGGTATCATTTAAATTAACATTTGCAAGAATATGAAAAATGAAATAAATTGATATATAAATTGACAGGGGTAAAGCAATGCATCATAAATAGAACATGTGTGAACTAAACAGAAGCAGTGTCTGCAATGAGAAATTTTATGGGACATATTGATGCCTATGTAAACAAATTTTCTTTTTATAAAGTTCTAGGATTAATATCATAGATATCAAAGTATTTTGAATATGTAAAGGTTGTTATATGGGTAACAATTGATTATGAGCAATATAGATGCATATGCTGTAATATATGTACGAGTGTTTACATTGCAGATTATGTACCGGTGAATACCATGCTGCAGAAAACATAAAAACAGATTACCGAAACAATCTACGTGATGACAGATATCCAAGAAAACTGAGACTCCCCGAGATCCCACGATAGGGTGTTGACCCTGGTCCTATTGGGAGGAGTGGAGGTGTTGCCCACTATTTATCCTCCAATACCTGGAGTCATGGGAGAACTGTGCGAGTCACGCTCCCCTAGACGTGTGATGATGACTACCGGATGCCTACCAACATGTCAGGTCGACGTAATCGACGCTGATATCATTGAGGTCTATGAATGGATCAGTAAAACTGATGCCATGGCATATTCCTGTAGAGGACGGATAGGATGGGAGTGGAAGAGATTAGGAAGGATCGGATGATTTTAGAATAGTTTGGAGAGTCGATGAAGATGGAAAGTAACACTTAAACTACAGATACATACTTATTTAAACGTAAACTCAATCTTAAAATTCAAGCATTCTACAATCACCCTAATCTCCGAAAACACAATATTGATCTGAGTATATAAAGCCATAAACTTCGGGACGAAGTTTTCTGAAGGGAGGAAGTATGTAATGACCCATTCCCAAGTTATACCCAAAACGATATTAGCATGTGAACGATATAGGCATTTGATAGCTACACCTGCCTATACCGCCCACATCGCACTAGTACATCCACCTACTAATATCAAAATTTCATAAGTGAGGAATTTAATATTAAGATTTTGGATTTATATTTAATTTTAACTAAGTGAAAATTATGTGAAAAAGACTAATAAAGGAAATGACATGATAAAGTTAATTCATTAAGTAAATATAAAGACACCTAATCCATACATAAGACAAACATATAAGTCACCTCCATAAACATATTCGTACCCACATTAATATGGATCACATCACCATAAGAACATGTAATACCAAAATTTAAGTGGATAAGACCTCGAGAAGAAAGAGGCGGTCGGTGAAGATTATTTAAATCCACATTAATGAAAAGATCACACCATCATAAATACATATAATATCGCCATTAATGAGGGAAAAGACCTAGGAAGTTGGGGGCGGTGGATGGAACTTATTTAAGGGAGGTAATATGGAGGTTTTGGGGGAGGAAGGAAGGGAATTCTGCTGAAATACGGTGAGAGTGAACTGCATAGTGGGAGATTGAACTGTTGGGAGTCTCGGTTCTTCTTGGATAGCTGGGCACGGGGGCAAAGGAGACATCCTCTGGGTCTGGGATTATTCCCAGATTGGCAGGGAGGACTTGGTTGTTTCGATAAACTGTTTATCCATCTAACATCTGCATCACGGGAGGAGATCCATCATCAAAACCATCAAACCATCAACTGTGTACCAGGTATTTCTCCTACTTATTTGATTGTTTCTCAAATTCAAAATTTCACTGCTGATTTCATTACATACATTACTGCAATATAAAATTTTCTGCAATTAATTATCTATGCACGGAACCTTACATTTCATGGGAAGACATCACTGTTTCTGAATAACTTGTCTGCAAATTAAATTTCTGTGTATGCCAATTTGTTTTCTGAAGGAGGAGCATTACAAAGCACAACTATGAAAATCCAAACCAAACAAGACCGAATTCCAAGCACAAACTTCAACAATGCTCCCAAACCTTATAAGGATAACTCGTAGCAAGATCAATAAGAGAAAAAAAAGACCAGAAAACTCAGCCACTCAGCCTAGACAAATAGTGCAAACTTGTCGCAAACAAAGACTCCAAAGAAGCAAGAAAAGCTCTTCAAAAGTTGCAACAAAACCTAGCCTATGGAACTCAAGAAAACAAATAAAAAACGAAGAAAAAATCGCAATGCGAAGCACAACACAAAGATAGGAGCAAGTAAGTGAGCAGAAGCTCTCTGTTCTGATAAAGAAGAACAACCAAGAATGCTCAGAAAGCGATCTTGGAACTCAATCCAGAAGTGCCAGCACCAGAAACAACACTTTGCCAAAAAGACTAGTTTTCGATCAAACGAAAGAGAGAAAAGACATGAAACCACTTCCTTCACACTCCAGTAAGTACAGAGACACTGTAGAAACAGGCCTCCACAGCCAGAAAGGACCAAAAATTCAATAAACCCAAAAATTCAAAATCTGCCTAGGTATACGCTACTTCACAGTTATGCAACCAGCGTGCATACGCGTCTGTGCTAAGGGAAACTCGCGTATACGCGGGTCCCTTTAGACAAACTCGCGTGTATACGCGACTGTGTGCAGAAAAAAGCGCGTATTCAGAGGTAAATAATGAAAAAAACAAAAAGGACAAGCCTGGAAAAGAAACCAGGACTTCAGACTGACTGTAAAAAAGTAAACTGGACTGCAAATGAAAGTTAAAATTGTTGGAATCCTACCAAACAGCTGAAACCACCCAACAGGAGAATCACAAGAATGTGATCCCCAGCGGAGTCGCCAGTTCTGTTTTGGGGAATATCACCCTAGAGGTTCGTTGGGTTACAACCTCCACAAAGCAGGGGCATGCTACTTAAGAAGGACTCACACAACCATGCATGTTCAGAAAAACTAAATAGAGTAGATCGAGGAAGTTACCCGTAGGTCCTACGGTTGAAGCAGATCCCGCGGGGTCCAAACCCCCAGCAACCGTCCTTCCTTCTTAACTTGAAAGACAAGAAGAAACAAGCACGAAGAACTGGTTGTACAGCATATATCTACTCTAAATGTTAGTGAGATTCATATAAAACATTAAATAAATCATAATGAATGCTTGTATAACAAATATTCTCATACATAAAAGCATACACTAACACGTTTATTTCGGGAACAACATGATACTTTTGTATTATAAATAGTACGTACAAAAGTAATCAAGTGGAGAGATCACCTGATCCTTCCAAGGCCTTCGCAGACCGTCGTCCGGATCCGTCCAGCCCTTGCCTCGCTAAGACTCCTTCCAAACTGGTGCATACGAGATAACATATAAAGGGATGTGTATCTCGAGGAAACAAGGGTTTCCTACAATGAACTGGGAAAGTGCAGGAGGCACGGGGAATCAGACTTGGATAGGGAATACCAACAGAGTATAATATCAATAATTCTCTCTCCCTTAGGCCATACACATGAGGGCTTTTTATAGTCCCTCCAAGTAGTTTCAACAGTTGGAAACAGTTGGCCACGGGCTGGGGTGGTTGAACTACCCGAGTAACCATCAACCCAGCGCGAAATTAGGGATTTTTATATATTTTTTAATCATTTTAATGGCATATGCGGAAAAGTGCAGCTGGACTCGCGTATACACGCGGAAAAGTACGGGCATAGTCGCGTATGGGGATTTTTACACTGTTTTTAAGTGAATTTGTCCAAGTCTATAGGAATGGGTGCCCAAAACCATCAAAGCAATCATGAATCATGTGAAGGTGAGAAATGATGCTATAACACCTCACCTTAAGGAACTAATCCCTTGATGTGAGGAGTCTATCCCTTTGAAGGAGGATTCTATCCCTTCAAAGGTGGAATCCTAACCTCCTCATCTGCTCTATAAAAGGAGGCATT